>JANLJB010030774.1:0-23076 GCA_026212285.1 Bursera cuneata | reverse complement strand
GCACCTCCATAATTAATTAAGTTAGGCACCTCCTTGTTAGGCACCTCCAAGTTAGGTACCTCCATAATTACTTGACACATGGCACTGAAGACAGGCAAGTGTCTCCAAGATGACATCTATTTCTCTAAGTGAGTGTTTGTTTTCAATCTAAATCTAAATTTGACTTGTTCGTTGCTATTTAGATATTTAAATTTTAAAAAATCAAAATATCTTCTTTTTATCTAAATTAAAATATCTAAATGATTTGTCTCACCCTTAAGTCTCTAATATACTCTCTGATATAATTCATTTATAACTTGTTTGTATTTAAATTAATATTTTATTTTATTGATACAGAAAAATTAATAAATTAAAATTCATACATCTCCAAAATTGGACACATATCAAAAAGTAGAATACAAAAATACCCTTAACAAGAATTCCAATTACAAACAAGGAATACTCCTCAGAACTCAACAGATTCAGCTTAAAAAGCAATCAAACAGCAGCAAATGAAGCCAGATAATTAAGTAGCTAAACAAACGAATGACCTACGAACTGAAGAAAACCTTTTTATGGTCTGGTAATCCTCACCTCGATAGCTAAATGTGCAACTCGATCGGTAGTGATTTCTTCTGCTTAGGTAACATCAGCGGATATTCTTCATAATAGCTGCAATACAACTTTTGAATAATTAAGTCTTAGCTATAAGATAGAGAAAATGTCAATAGACGCTAAGTTTTCACCAACGTTAACCCTATGACTTCAGCTCGATGATAGTATAGTTATGTGTGGATATTGAATCAACTTCCCACTCTTGGCCTTGTTTTCTATATAAAAGGAAAGAATATCTCCTCATATCAAGCTATTACAAGCATTGAGGCGGGTGGATTTGAAGGATGTTTTTAGTATTATTAAGGAATTTGTAATTTTCCATCCACATATTCTTTTTTAAGAAATAATTATCTCTCTCTCATTTGTATGATAGATCTCTAAATAATTTTTAAGATTATTTTATGGTCCCCTAAAATTTTCCTACATTAAATCCTATAATTATTTTTCTTTACAAAACTATACATATTTAAATAAATATAATTCATAACATTATTTATTAATTTCTAATATTTTAGGATAAAATTACAAAATATTTAATATTTAAATACTTTAATATTAATTTTATAATTACAAAAATTTCTAATATGATGAATGAAAACAAAAGTAAAAATAATATCGTTAAGAATATATGTGTAAAAACATTAGCTTAAGATATTTAAATTGAAAGTTAAAAATTAAAATAAATAAATAAAATATATATATATATATATATATATATATATATATTTTATATTCATATACTTAGAATTTTCATATTTTTAGTTTAATATGGATAGTAACGGCGTTATGGGGGCCTTGGAAGGGAACCGATAAGATAAGGGAGCAGTAGGAACAGAGTGTAATGAATGTGAAAACGCGTGCTCCAGAAGAAAAAAGCTTATAAGCTGAGAGGTTGAAGACAGGACAGGGAGTGTCTGGGCTTTTTCATCCTCACTGCTCTGACTCTGACACAAGTACTGCAGAGAACACTGCTCTAGAACTCCGCACATCAGCATCTTCTCTTTATCATCTTCATTTTCACCTTTTCAGTATTCATTATTTCACCCTATTACTTTTATTCATAATTTTCTCAACTACTTTACCTTTTTGTTGTCATGACAATACATGTAAATGTAAATGGTAGATTCTGATCATTTTTAGATTTGGTACGTTATAATTGTAAAATAAAATAAATTGCAATAATGTTTTAGGTTATGAAAAAAAAAGACTATGGAGTTACAGAATGTTGGCATAGGACAAGGATTTCGATAATCTTTCAAAGTCAATTAACTTATCAAAACAAAACGTTGTATTAATGAGCAGATATATATTTTGATGGAAGGAAGGTAACAAGAAAAGATGCATACATTTGACTTATAAGCTCAAACTAAAGCACAAGGGGACCAAAAAGAAGTGTATAAAGAAAAGACAGAATTGCATACAACGAGCATAAGATTCCCTACCTACAAGCAAAGATTGGAATAACTTAAGCTGCTTAATCGCCAATCTAAACACGATTAGCCCAACACAGGCACACTCGTTTTGTCTCTTCCTTTCCATAGCAAAAAAATACTGAATAGTTTGGTAAATGCACGCAAAGACCATTCAGCTTTATGGACAAGTTTTAACTAAATCAGGATCAGCTTGTCAAGTACAAAAGCAGTAAAATCCACCATATGATGCTTGCATTTTGCTTGTACAATGGAGGTGCTGAAGAGGCCACGGACCTGGAAACAACAAATTAGAAATTAGTTATTACATAAATTCAAATATGTTCATGGTGGTAGATGATAATTAAGGTCACAACACATACCCTGGAGTCGCATAGAGACATTTGTCGTAACCTGTAAATAACAGCATTGAGGGTAGTTGATTAGTTCTGTATATCGTCAAATTTGAATACCAAAAAGTGCAAATCATCTGTAGCAGGATTGCATGGTCAAATCATTATGGAACATAATGTTGTTTCATTAATTAGAAGTTTGTGCATATAAGCAATAGAGACCTGTTGAAGCAAAATAAAGGAAGTTTACTTCTATTATCCACTGACATTATGTACTATTCTAGTAAATGTCGAATTCAGTGAAATGAAAAAGGTATAGTTGATCCTACAGAGCTTTAGCTTGTAATTCCAGGTAGATACTCATCTTCTAGCTTCAATATGATACTTTTAAACTTCATCAAGACTGAAGAAACAATGAACTTTACTTTTTTTTCTTTTGAAAAGTGACAAAGTACTTCCCAAATGCGAAGCAAACTCAATGTGAAATAACTCTAGTTAAGTTTTTTAAAGCCTGAAAGAAATGTCCCTGAATCAATCTGGCCAGTCATACTTCATAGAAGAGACTTTCCACGCACATAAAGCAAAAAAAACAGAAAGCATATTGATCTCTTACTTGGATTATGTTTAGTTACGGTGGCAGTTCCTCCAAAATTACAAGCAATATCAGAATTCCCATTCTGTTGATAATAGTTATTGAATGCATAGGAGGCATGGGACACAAGCGTGTCAGGTTCAAAACATGCTCCACCATCCTGGATTGCTTTGCAGTCAGTCATTCCCAGCCCGCAGGCCCAATCTAATGCATTTTGTAAATCAATCTGGGAAACCCCAGGAAGGGCCACACACCATGTTGTGCCATCAAGGAAAGTTGTGTTGCCTTCTGGAGGTGACAGAGTTGATACCGGAATCGTTGCCTCTGCCTTTTCTTGCACTGCTGCCTCCATTGTTAATGCTAGTGTTTGGCAAAAGAAAATCACAGGAACATAAGCACTATAACTTAGCAAATCAAATCATCTTATATGTCTACTATAGAAGAGTGTGTGATTCATATTTCCCTCATAAAAAATTAACATTCATTATGGACTGTTGCAAGATCAACACTTAAATTTGAGCCAAAGACATTCCATTAAGTTTATGAAAGTGATAAGTAAACATTAATCTACTCAACCCCACCATCCAACATTTTCTTTCTTTTACCTAATAATGAAATAACTCAAAATCCACAATAACATTCTTTCTTTTACCAAATAATGAAATAACTCAAAATTCATAACAACATTCACCTTGCAAGATATGTACTACATATTAAGGTTCTAAATTCGAGTACCTAAACATTTATGAGCTTGAAATTTATCGTACACATAGGGGCCAAGGCTAAGAAGGACCTATTACTGCTTTCTTAACTGAAATCCAATATCTGACCAAAATGCATTGCAAAATATGATTTGACCAAAGATTATGATTTTGGAATCTCAATTCCAAAAATGGTTTAGCCCCCAGGATTATTATATTACTCTAAACTATGCAGATTCAGTCTTTTAACCGTCAAAAGTTTCCTTGATATCATTTTGGAGGTGACCTTGTAGCATAAACCAAGATGCGTAGGGGAAGCAAAGTATGTCTGCCTCTGCCCCATCTCCTTTTTCTTTCTTTTGTCTCTTAAATTTATTTTATCATTTCCTTGATTTCGCTCTCCCTCACACACTCAATAAAAAATCATTTAGATATTCTCCACTAAGAAAGAGGGTTTTTCTATGTGCCATACCATTACCGTATGGAGTACATTAAAAAATAAAATGAAAAAGCGTTAAAAACGCCATAAATGAGAAATCAAGAAAACAAGCTAGACAAAGGAAAACTGAAACAACAAATCAATCTTTCAGTTTGCTGGAGCCCTTTAATTAAATTTATGAAACAAAGAGGTAACAGTAACAATTAAACTACTATAAAATAATAAATGTAACTTATTTCAAGGATTTGCTTGAGCTAGTGAGCGTGTTAAGTGCCTTTAGTTTTGACAACCATGTGAAGGGATGAGAATTTGAGCACCAAGCTAGTTGTGATACTCGAATGGAGATACAATGTTTTCCTGTTTAAGCTACAAAGTATAGATAAAGAAATCATCTACTATTTCCATGATAGCTAGCAGCGATTTGAACTATAAAGGTAATGTACACCCTCATAGGAGGAAAATAAGGAGAGAGAGCAAATATGAATACAACTAGAGAAGGCTTCACTTGAGATTAAACTGAGCAAACGTTCACAAACAGTTAAAAAAGAATGTATTGCATCTATACAGGCCAAAAAGAAAAAAGAAAGCAGTTTCTTCTTTCACTAATCGTGTTAGTAAGCTTTTAAAATAATAATCCAGAAACAACGTACTGTAAGGGCATAAAGAAAATCAATAATGAAAATAGAAAACAAGAGCTAATAGGCAATCAACAATGCATCCTACACCAACTATGAAAACAAAAAACAAGAAAACCTCCCTAAAAAACAAATCAAAACAGAAAAAATAAATTTAAAAAAAAAAAAAAGGAAAGCGGTAAAGTTATAACAAGTAAATAATAAATAAAAATACCCAGATAGCATTCCAGCAGTAAAAGACAGTGTAGAATCCATATATATTTTGTCATGGTAGATAATGCTTGCTTGCAAGAACACCAGAAAGGCTCCTTCACTTGAAGAGAAAAATGGTGACTAGCTCCCTCACTCTCACTAGCTGTTATTTACGAAAATCTAACAATAACGCCCTTCCTCTCTTTCTTATTTAACTGCTACTATCTTCGTTACATGTAAGTTAAAGAAATAGAGTATAATGAGGTGTTATAAATGCAGGAAAGTTGAGAGGAATCGTCAGTTTCTTCAAAGACAGGAAATTTATCTTCTTTTTCTCTTTTCTCTGTTTGTGATCAGTGTTTGATGAATGCTTGAGAAGCTAAGTATTGTACGACCTTTGACAGACTTTGTTTTTTATTTTATTGTATATTATTTATTAACTCATTACATAAAATATAGTATCTGCTGTGAACAAGCTGCCAGCCCAACCAACAAGGCGGTATACATCACATACAGCAATAAAGCATTTCTGCTTCTCTCTTCTCTTTTTTTGTAAATATTTCGTGATATATTGGTCTATTCGCAGCTTCTCCTGAAAATGATTCCTTTTGTAATTGAAGCTAAAGCCCTGGATTCGCATTTTTAAGAGTTGTTCTTTTGATTTTATTAATATTATAATGTATATTTTTTAATTTAATATTTTTTAGAATTACAAAAACTTGTCTATGAGAATTTTTTTTGAAAGTGTGAGTATCCGAGCTAACTTATACATCCCATTTTTACATTAAGAGTAAGAGAGTATATCTCCAAATTCAAGTTCTTCACCGTTAAACTATACCTTTAAGATTATCTATGAACGTAAAAAACGATTGTTTCTTTTACAAATTTAGTATTAACGGTACTTGGTGAAGGCTAACAATGTAGTATATAAGTAGAGTTATGATTCCACTGGAAGAAGTAAAAGAAGTGGGACCGTGAACTTAGATATAAGTACACAAAAGGAAATGGAGAGAGCAACAGAGGAGAAATGTAAAGTAAATGGCAAAGAGAAAAGGAGGAGAGATGAAGAAAGCCTCCTTTATTGGTTTTCTCATACGTTTACAAAGGCTTGGAGGGGGTTTATATATAGAAATTTCTGCCAACCTCCATAGCCAATATAAATAAGCCATTCTAATGGCCAATAAGAATTGTCTGAATTTGAGTCCATAAAAACTTGCACCGCCTTACTTTTCTGTTGAAAATCCATTTTAATTTATAACACTCTCTCTTAAATTTTATCACTTAAAAATTATTATATTTAAATTTATAAAAAAAAAATCTAGTAGGATAAATACCATAAAGAATAATGTATAGAGATTCAAGATTCTAATCCAATAAATAGCAATCAAGAGCACTTGTCTATACCGATGGGGAGAGTGGAGCCCAAGCCCAACAAAATCTAGAAGGGGCCACACAGTTTAAGAAATGGGCCGTTAAATTTTTATCATGATCCCCTTATTTACAAGAGGACCTCTAAATGAGATTAACAGAGACAACTGAAACTATATTTAATACATCATCATTATTGCATATAAAGAAAAAGTAATGCAACATATTCCAAGTGCATCTCAATCTTTCAGTCTTTAATTAATATATCATCTTTTTATGTAATATGCTACTGTCACATACTATTATGACATACTATATCAACTGATTTTACATGTCAATACCATATTAAAATAAAAATTTAGAGTACCACTTAAGAGATATGATAGTATACTAAAAATAAATATATCATATGTAAACTTCATTCAATCAAAACGTATTCTTTCAGTTGGACCATTTATTTTAAGCCCGAATAGACTTTCATTCAATTTAGTCATAAAGTCTTTTAATTTTTAAAAGTAGCTTTTATATTTCTGGCCATCAGTTTTCGAAGGTACGTTCCAAGTATTGATTGATAAAGTAATTTGGAAATTGATGAAGGGTTGTCCCATCAAAGGGTGTAAACACCCGACCACCAACTCTTCCCAGTCCCCTCTGCTTAGTTGTGTTCACTTCACCTCAAATTTTAATGAAGTGCTTCTTCTGCTGCCCATGTGGCCTTCAATTCCTATTTATTATCCCTTCCTATCATATTCCCAAACAACATAGATATTTTCTCTCCTCCTTTTAACTTCATTTTTTCACTATCTCCTGGTCCTGTACCAATTTTTTCTCACTTCGCTCAACTGCATACCTAGGCTTGTACTTGAATAAAAATTTCAGATTGAACTTTCCAAGTACTTGCAAATCGAACCAACTTACAATTTTGTCATTAAATGCAAAGATCACAACCGGGTTCGATATTCTTGTTTCAATGCATGCTTCCATTTCGTGAACAAAGTGATATGCTTCTTGTTTCTCCAAGAAAAGTGACATACTTGAGCCAAAGCTGCAGGGACATGCTAACAAAAAGATGGACAAGTGTGGACACTAAACTTCTCCGTAATTACAATAACATACGCAAAGTTATGCTTTATGATTCTTGATGTTTAAACTATACCTTAAACTTTCTATGATTATGTTGGTAGTGGGATCATCTTAATGATTAATTTTTCTCAATTTCTTACGTTATAAGCATGTTATTTTTATTAACATGCATACTGTTGAAGCATCAAAGAATCTGTTTATCTTAACAACATCATGCTACTTGCAGGATCTATCTCGAAATCTGGCTGGCTAGCCATAAAAGCTACTTACCACAATAGTAGTAGTCAAATTCTCAGTGTAGTGAAAGAGGGAAACCGTATCAAACATGCACCACCGTTGGTAAGATTATATTATATGCTTCACACAACAAAGAAATAATTTAACCCAACTTGTTGGAATATCTCTACTTCTATATTTACAATACTCAGGAGGACACAACGTGCAAACAAACTTGAAACAAATTATAAGAGACCCAACAATGAGAATTTGAGTTATCTCTAATGATTTGATTCCAAAAACTATTCACAAACCATATCATTTGATCACAATTCACAAAAATTCATGATGGGCCCAAACATAGAGATTTTCCCTTTTAGACAATTACCCATTGGGCTCTGGTTAGGTAACTTAACAGTAATGTTGTTTGCGTTTGCTTTTAATTATCTAATTTTGTGCCTAATAGCTGGCTAATTCTTCAATCAAATAAACATGATACGAATCCAAACATCAATCGGAATAGAATAATGGAGCATTTGGGGTATTTAAACATTCTGTTTTTGACCAGAGAGTCCTGGAATTTGCTACCCTAATGAACCCTAATGAGCCACGTATCTCTTGGCTTAGCCATATAATTAACCTTGACCGATCATCTATTAATATTATTTCTTGGATAGCTTGATTCGGTAACGTATCTCCTCACATCATCATTCTATTATCATAATCTTTGTGGCCACCAAATAATATTATTTCTCTTGAAGACCCGTCCATGAATGCTTCACTCTGCTTGACTTTATGTAAATCACTTCATATCTTACTCAAAAGGGGTGCATTAAGTTCGAAACTGTTTTCAATAATTCCGAAAATAATTTGCTGTATAAAATTCAACCATAATTTGACTTGCACCAGTGATGATATACTAGATGGTGGGACAGAATCTAGCAATTAGATGTGCAAAAATTAATTAACAATTAACAATCTTACTATAAAAATCAAGCAGACATAGAAACAATTCAACAGCTTATGTTACCAAGAAAGAAGAACTCGGATTCCTTGTTTGGATTCCCCATAAAATTTTCTATTTTTGGGATGACTTGTTGCACTCGTTATTTATATATAAATGTTTCCATGTGATGATCAAGTGCTTCTTGACTTTTGCATTAACTTAGTATTATAATAACGATCGTCTTATTTAATACATTGGTGACATGAGTTTCAAATAATACTCCTTAATTATTCGATCGATTTCTTATATTAAAATTTTTTATTATATGATATTTTTTATATATATGATTTATATTCTAAAGTTTTTGTTGTCTAATTGTGACATAATTTGTCCGATTGTCGGCCTAACAACACCGCGGGAATATGGCGGGGTGTTCTCATTTACGCATCTTTCTTACGATGCTTCCTTGAAGTGATCATATTTGCTTTTCATTTTTTATTTGCTACGAGTTATATAATTTTAATATTATCTTTCTATTATTCATAGCCATAATTAGCAATTATACTATAATTTAATATAACAACTATTCCTTATCGATGTCCGAGGTGAACAAATATATATAGATTAATGTTGTTATATAAAGCCTATAGTTGGTCGATTCATTTCATTCGTTTTTTTAATATGTAATTTTATTAGAAGGTCATTCTGTATGGACCACCTAATAATGATTATCTCATCTCTATAATATAGTCATATTAATTTATAAATATCTTACTTAAGAATGAAAAGTACGGAAGGCAAGGGACACGGGTCTCATGGGATTAGTCGAAATATGTGTAAACTAATTCGAACATCAACGTTTTAAAAGAAAAAAGAATGAAAAGTACATCTAAAATAACTTATTATATATATTTTCATTGGTCACGTAGTTTGTTGAGTTTGGTGAGATATTTAATAAGTATAGAAGAGGTTTTTGAATCGAATCTTGTTAGATCAAAAAGTTTTGCTTTTGATTTTAATTTTTATTATTCTTTGGACCACTCTAGTGTCATTATATTGAAAATGGGTTAGGTTATCATTACGCAACTACATCATAAAAGAAGGCATAAGGTAGCCAATATTTAACCTAAATGGATTAGGTTACATTTATGCTTATAAATATTGTGTGCAATGAAGTGATTTAGGGTAAATTATTAGTGTGTCATAAATTGAAGCCGTGACACTATAATTGACCTACTAAAGTATAAGCCTGACAGAAACAAACTCAATTAATCTAACACTAAATAAATTGCTCAATTATTATTATTATTTTCTACATTACTTGTTGCACAGCTGTCTTGTTAGTGGAGCAAACTGTTAGAATGTGAATTTACAGATCGAAATACTATTAAACAAAAAAAAAAAGTGATTCTTAGTACAAAAAGATGATATAAAGTTGCCTCCAAAGAAAAAGATTTTCGGCAATGGAATCAGCAGAAATTTAGGATTCACCAGCACATCATGTCAAGCTAACACATATGCTAGAATGATTTTTACTTTATGTTAATAATTATCATACTGTAAAATCATAATTGGTTCGTCCATCCTCTTGTTGGTGAGCCGTTGATAAAATTATGATAGTTGAAGTGTCCAATTATTGTTGACAACCTCTGAGAGGAAACAGAGGCGCAACATGGCAAAGTGCCAAAACTCAAAAGAACTACAAGACAATGAGTTAAAAAAGCTTTGGCCCACAGGATCTCCAAAGTGGGATTAGCAATTTGGAATTTACTTATTTGCATGTGTGATTAGTGCTTAATCTCATGCATTTAATCATCCAAATTCTATGGTTTTTGAACTTTGTGCCTCTACCTCAACCTCTTCTTTTCTTCTTCTTTTGCCAAAATCAAACCCAGCTACAAATCATTTTGTCTGCCCCCCCAGTATTATTGGCATTCCCAGCTCCATATTTGCTATGCATACCAACATGCCATGATTGGTGTTTTTGTATATCCCTTTGCTTATGAGCTTGTTTCCCTCTTCAAATCCATTTATTGCACATTCTTTTGGTCCTCAAATTTCAATGTCACGACAGGTTTTGTGAGTCTGTGACTCTTCTTTAACCCAAAGCAGAATCAATGTTTCACCATTAAATACCCTGTTTGGGTACCTTAAGCAAAATTGATGAGCATATGTATCAATCGATTGGATTGACTCGAAATGGTAAGATCGATTGAACGTACAGATGAACATATTCTAACGTTTATACGCCCTCAATTTAAAACATATAGTTAGTCTTATAACTTAATGTTGGGCTAATAATATTGTTACGAAATATCAAAGTAGTGTCTTAGTAAGCCGTGCAATATCTTTAAAGCGTAAAAAAATGAATAAATATTCAGATTTACAGTAACCACCATATACAAGGAAACAAAAGGTATACCAAATGGTGGGGTACTTTGTCTTCCCTAATTGGAGAAAATTTTAGGGCTCGAATGCAGAATAGTGCCACTTGCCGCACTTTCTGCTGGCCTTTTACATAACACCAATTACATTCTAAGCCATCAGGGGCCCCTTCTGCATCGATTGCTTATCAATCTATTTGATACAAAGCTTGAAATGAGTATGAAATAATCCAAAACTGTTCTTGAAGACTTGTTATTTTCAATGGGACACATGTTCCCGCCAGGACCTGGGACCTTCCTCAGACGACCCAGCTGGTGCACCGCCACCCCCTGTTTCCAGCCTTGCTGACATGTCATGCTTTGATTGCTTTCCTTTTTTTATTTTTGCCCATGTGGACTTTAATATCAGTCTAATCTGTCTACTTTTTCTCTTGCTTTCAAAATAGAATATTAGTTCTTTGCTTAAGAATCTTATAAGTTTTACTTGACAATTTGGTCATATATACACTTTCATATACTTGAAATGAATACTTTTTTAGAGCATCATTGAATTTTGATGCTGAGTTTGATATGAAAATATTTCTGACTTTGGTTTTCTAGAATTTTGATTTTGATTTATTATACTGAAATCAAGAATCAAGTGCCTTATCATCTTGAAAAAGCTTTATAATTCTGAAAGAAAAATTAGGTGAAGTGGACCCATTGAGCAACAAGGAGGGGGTAAGCGTGCATATGCAGAGACTTCTATACAGAGTGGTGAAAAACAAGTTTTGTCTGGAATCTATACCAGCAATTTTTGTCTGCATACTATTCACAGTAAAGCTAAGTACCTCATACCTCAGTTCATTTTATTTTTTTCACTGTTTAATGTAGACACGGATTTGACATTTTTTGCAGTATAAATCTGCTTCTTATTAATTACTTTCCCCGTTTTGATTCTTCTATAAATATTAATCATGAATCTATCATTAAAGCATTTTGTCACTTCTCTGTTTTCTGAAAACAAAAAAAAAAAGTAAAAATAGCTTCACTAGAGTAGCTTTAATTGTAAGTACAATGGTCGTCATATTTGATGAAATAATGATTACTTGTCAAAAAAATAAATAAATAAAATTTGAAGGAAATTCTGATGAAATAATACTTTATAAACTAGAAAGCTAAAAGCCCATATAAGCGAATCTACTTCCCATAAAATTCAACGAAATGTTCATATTTGAAATATTTTTACCTTTCTCAAACCCCAATTGACTTCTAACTGTTGTAGATTCGTGTACAGTATGAATTCTGACGGTGTGGAGTTGATAGGTTACTGCCCAAATTGCGCCTAGAAAGTTAGCTACATCTGCTTAAAGTCTTCAATACATAGTACAATTTCTGTATAAAGATTAAAGATATTCATGCCACCTTCTTTTTATCGCAAAAGACAATCCCTGCTACCTGTTCTTTTCCAATATGCTTCTGCTATACAACTTGGAAAATTTTGGAATCTACATTGATATGATATCTTCTAGTTCCTTGATTATATAAACATATGTTTATGTGATATGTTAATGATATGATTAAGATTTAGTATAAACACGATGTCTGAGTAAGTATGGGATGTAATATGATACGATTGAATCTAGAAATTAATTGTGAAGCACAAGAACACATTCAAAGATGAAAAGGGAACGAATGAATTCCTTCAAAACAGGGATCTCCTAAGGTTGGTTTGGTTGGTTAACCAAGTAGTGATGATAAACTCAAAAGAGCTTTTACTTTTTCATGTAGAGTTGCATGCATCGATGACAAGAGCATTTTCGACCTTTTAGCAACAAAAAGAGCTTTTAATTATCCTGGCAAACAACAGTAAAACCACACGCGGTGTGTGTACGATTCCAAAGCTTTGAATTCTTCCCAAAAGAAAGATTAAAGCGAAGAAATCTCAGACACGTGACAGCACCCGCACGTGTCATAGAAAAAGGCTATGCTTTGCTATCCGATACCAATTGCAAAATGCTGATGCCACACGTACACACTACATCACCCTAAAATCTTTGACTGGCTCCAGAGTTTTCGTTTTCACCTCAGTTGTAAGGACATTTTTACCCTGCATTAATTAATTTTCACCCTATCCTACCTCTAGCCCCTATTAGAGATTCTAATCTGATCTTCCTCATTTTTTGTGGATAATAATGAGCCTAAGCTGTCTGTGGGTAAGTAGGTCAAGAGGGTGAAATCCTTTAGATGGGAATTTGATCCTACTAGGCTGGGTCCTACAAGTTTCGACATTTAAGCACTAGTTAATCTGATGGGATAAGGTTAATTTGGGAAAATTAAATATTTACGCAAGAGGAAGATTAGTCTTCCTATACAGAACGTTTTGACGGTTTTAACCTTGTCCTAAACAGCTTCATACGCAGAGCCAGCATAAATACCCTCAACCACCATCTCTTTTCCAGTGTTTCATCTCTCTCTCTCTCTCAACCAAACTAAAAAGGAACCAGAGGAGCAGCTGAGAAAAACATGCCATCTCTTTCTCTCTCTCTCCATTACTGGCTTTGGGTACGGACTGGTTCTTGCTCAGAAAACCCTAATTTTCAGGTCCAGACGCCTTCATAAAGTCTGAAGCCTTCAAAATGTGCATTCAATGCTTGCATTTTTCTGTCTGAATCACCCTTTAATGCCTTCGCCTTCAACTCCCCTTTTCTTTGGTTTTGTTTCTCTTCCATGTTTTGCACACCATTTTTTACTTCAAAACTTTTTTTATTATTGAACTAATATTCTTCGACTTCAACTTCTACACTTCCATTGAATCACACCACTCTGTAGCTTTCTTCGACACTCCACGTATCTGATTCCATCACCACCCCTTCTAGAAAAAGCTCCTTCAACTTCGTTTTCTCAAAAGATTTGTATTTGTATCTGATTCCACCTGTTCTTCACTTTTTGACCAAAAACGTTTTCGTCTTCGTTTTTTCTCTCTTTATAAGAAGAGAGAAGAAGGCGTGCATTCGGCTTCAGCATCGTAAAATGGTAATAGACTCGGACGTTGAACTCAGCCTTGATACAACAAATTCAAGCTCAATGAGCAGTGAAAGCTTCGGCAGCTTCAGTCGTCTCTCTTTCGAACTCCCAACTTCGAAATCCTCCCCAGATAACCTAACCCTCAAGCCTCACCGCTCCTCCGACTTTGCCTACTCCGCAATCCGCTCCGCCTCTTCAGCTCGCAAGACCGGGTTGACCTTCCGAGATTTCACTCTCCTCCGCCGCATCGGCTCCGGAGATATCGGAACAGTCTACCTCTGCCGCCTCAACGACTCTAAGAATCATAATCATAGAAATGATGGTGGGAATGATCAGTCGTGTTTGTATGCGATGAAGGTGGTGAACAAAGAAGCATTGGCCATGAAGAAAAAGGTGCACAGAGCGGAGATGGAGAGGAAGATCTTGAAGATGTTAGACCATCCATTCTTGCCTAGTCTTTACGCTGAATTTGAAGCCTCGCATTTCTCTTGTATTGTCATGGAGTTTTGTTCTGGCGGTGACTTGCATTCTCTCAGACATAAACAACCTCAGAAACGATTTTCTTTGACCTCTGCGAGGTAATATACATGCATTCAGTCTAATCTTCATTATTCTTTGTTAATTTATTCTTGATAGGATGCATTAATCTTCTCGCAAAACACAAAGCTGCAACATTTGGATTTTTCTTAAATAAATAAAAAAATGAAAAATCTTTCGAAATTTCTTCTTCGTCTGTCTTATCTGCAAACATGATTCTGTATGTTTTGTTTTCTAGTGTTACAAAGCACTGTGTTGTTCTTATCTTGTCTACGTCGCTTCTGCAAAGCCTTCTTCAATGGGATATAACCAAATTTTATCTTCTTCTTTGATTCATTAATTGGGTCGTTAAGCATCGATTTTACATCTTCCAGTTTTCATATACAATTACAGGTCAGATTTTGACTCATAATCACGCAGACTTAGCCGCAAATTTCCCTTATTTGATAATTTTCCATTTATAGAATTTGCCTCTCCAGACAATACTCCTCCTATCTCATCTTATCTTATCTTATCTTATCTTATCTTACGATGCAAGAAATCAGAAAGATGATTTTCTCAGAGATTTCATTGTAGTTCTCAATCTGCTATCAACAGTTATTGATTGCTAATACAAGTCTTTTCATTTTTCTATTTTCTTCAGGTTTTATGCAGCGGAGGTTTTGGTGGCACTAGAGTACCTGCACATGCTCGGAATAATCTACAGGGACTTGAAGCCTGAAAATGTTTTAGTAAGATCTGACGGTCACATCATGCTCTCAGACTTTGACCTTTCCTTATGCTCAGATGCCATCCCAGCCGTTGAATCTCCATTCTCTTCTCCAGACCCTCCGACCCCACACTCCCAGTCTTACACACGACAACAAGTGAACAGCCCCCCTACGCGCTTCTCTTGTTTCTTTAACCGGCTATTCCGGTCGAAAAAGATCCAAACACTAGCCCCTAACCGGCTCTTCGTTGCCGAGCCGGTGACCGCCCGGTCATGCTCCTTTGTGGGCACCCACGAGTATGTTTCTCCTGAGGTGGCCTCGGGAGGGTCCCACGGGAACGCAGTGGACTGGTGGGCTTTTGGCATTTTTATCTACGAGATGATCTACGGCCGTACGCCCTTTGCAGCTCCATCTAATGAAAACACACTGCGTAACATAGTGAAGAAACCATTAACGTTCCCCACCCACACGCCCTCTTCCATGCTTGAACTCCACGCGCGGGACTTGATATCCGGGTTGCTGAGCAAGGATCCCAGTAGTCGACTCGGATCCAAACGCGGAGCTGCCGACGTCAAAACGCATCCGTTTTTCAAGGGCCTTAACTTCGCTCTTGTACGCTCGGTTCCGCCTCCCGAGATCCCAGGTCTTAGAAGGCAGAAGACGATGCCGTTTTACGAGAAAAAGATAAAAACACAAGCAACGGCGTTTGATTACTTTTGAGTCGGTTAGAGAATGAGAATAATAATAATAATAATCCATGCCACGTCCGAAAGTCAAACCTTGCCAGATTTTGTCACTGGCAGATGATTAATGTGTATATTTTTCTTTTAATGTTTCGGAGACATTCTATAGCTAATTACTACGTAAATATGTCATGGCAGAATCAACAACAAAATTAGTTAGATACAATATCAATCTTTTTTTTTTTTCTATAAATGCAAATTTGAGATTTCATTTGAAATCGGTAGCATTATTCATTATAAATCTTATTAACTATAAAATGTACGGTACAAGATGCATATCACCTTTAACTAAGTTAATATGAGCTTAAATAAATGGATTCCAGAAACACAAGTCCACATTGCACAAATATTTTTTTAAAATAATAATAATAATAATTGATACTATTTCGATCTAGATTCATAGAACACCCACCATGTCATAAAAAAGAAGAATAAAGTAAAGAATTAACAAATCGATCATGATTATATATTAAAAAGGAAGAGAATATGATGAAATTTCATGTCACCCTAAGCATGTTTGAACATGTTTGCGAATCATTTGATGATTAATTCTACTTTTCCAAAAGCTGATAATGGACTTGCAATTGCGTAAAGAGGATTTGTCTGCCACAACAACTCTCCAAACATAACATTGGCTATGCCTATCTCTAAACATAATATATATGCACCTTTTACTTGTTTTAATTGATTTTGCATGCTTCATGCAATACAATTAATACTACACTCATTATTCCAATGCTTTATCGCCTCTTTATTTCTTTCTAATCAACCCACTTTTTACAAATCTTTCTCGTTAATTGTGACTTATGACCTTGTAAATATGTCATTGTTACCTAAAATTTATTTTTCATTCATAAATTAATTAATAATTTATTTGATTCCATCTATTGTGTAAAATTACTATTAATTTTTATACTTAAAAGATAAATAAATAAATAAAACCAAAGTGAAGTTGGAAGCGAAAAGCATTAGTCAAGACCTAACAATATCGTGATTCTAGGAAAACGACGGAAATATTCCCAAAATAATAATATTAAATAAGTAAAATTATTGAATTAATTGACTAATTAACTAATAAGTTAAGCATTATTGCTTGTACAAGTAGACAATTACTATGCTTTCCATTTCCAAGGTTGAAGAAGGGAAGGGTAATGGAGTAGGTTTTTGGGTGGTCGCAAAGGCTAATAAATCTCCCCAAATTCAGTAGCCTTTTGACTATTTCGACTAAATCTTCATTTTACTTTAATTAATCATGGTACTAATTACTATTATTTTTTGTCACATGGACCCACCCGTTTAGACATTGGAGATAAGCATCACGTGGCAAGAGGAATCATGTGGGTCAACCCATCAACGGCTCAGATCTTCAGATCCTCCCTTCCCTTCATTATTTAATAAAAGTCTGAATCATTGGATAATAATAATTTAGTAGAAATCCAAGCCATTAAAAAAAAAAAAAAGAGTGAGAGAAAGTGAGTTTTGCATATGCCGAGGTTCTGAAACACCCACGCTCTCCTTCCGCAGGGGTGACCACGCACTAATGAAAAGGCGCGTGTCAGTATGGGGTCTACTTGAAAAAGTGAGAGAATTTAAACGTAATCGACAGTGTGGGAGTGTCCATGTGAACACCTGCCAACCGGGCAGCTCTAACAGCTAACTTAAAAGCTGTGTCCCCACTTTTGTCTAGGCCCTACCCCACAATAGCCCAACATAATGCTACCAAATAGCTGTCCCCACCCAACCCGACCCAATCACATTTGCCCACATGGCATTTTCTTTCTTGCTACGTGGATTTTCTATTTCCGCTAGTTAAATTACGCTTTTTATTTTCTGATAATTTTTTAATTAATTATTTATACCATATTAAAACAATTTAATGGTATTATCGAATGAATCTTATTTTTTTAATTAAAATAAAATAAAAATTTTGGATTTTTTAACAACTCAAATTTCAGTCACAAACAAACCCTTGGCTCCTATAATTGATGACCCCATTATTGGAACATGTCTAGGAACAAAATACTTGATCCACAGATTTGTTACAAATCAAGAGATGGGGAACTACTTACATGTGTGTGTGTGTATATATATATATATATATATATTTATAAAGTCTCAATAATTAAAAGCATGTAACATGAAAATCTCAGAAAATGATGATAGTGATAATGAGGAAGAAGAAAGTCACCTAGGCTTGATATGAGAAATGGAGATAGAGAGGACTTTTTCTTTATTGGTAATGGTGTTGGGGATGTGTTCAATTTGCAAAAGTGTTGGATGAAGTTTATGTTTAGTCGTCTTTCCTCAATTGGCAACAATGATGTCAACTAACTATAGCAAGATCAAAATTAATGTTAATTAATTTATGGGTAATAGAGATTTGGGCAAGAATTTATTTGGGTTAGGCAGATTTATATTTGGATGGACCCAAGTAATAATATGATTCTCTTATTTCAATAAAATTTAATATTATAGTTTTGACTTTGCTTCTAAATTAGACAGATTGCTTAATTGTATATTTATATTTATATTTATATATTAGGGTAAAATTAATTGTTGGGTTAAGAGCTATTCAATAAACGATGCTTCGTCGACAACTTTGGAGCTAGAGAAGGAAAATGCCAGCTGAGATTTGATTGTGCAAAGCACGATGCCAGCTATCTCTACTTGTACATCTTCAGCTTTATGTATGTATACATATACATACATCTTAACTCCCGGTTTAAGGTAGGCATAAGAATTAGAACGTGTCACATAATGTAAACTTAAAAATATTATATACATCCTATCTTTTGAATTTATTATATTTTATTTTTTTTTAAAATAGTTAAGTAATCATGTTCATAGTTAGGGATAATTAAAATTAAAATTTATACTTAATTACATGAAAATATAATTAAAATAATATTTTTATCAGATTTTGGTAAGAAAAGTAATTTAAATAGATATTTTTATTAGTAAATTATGTTGCTTATCTTCATCTAATCAAATATTACTTTACAAATTATATTTTTATTTTAAAATTATACGCATTATATTCATAATAAAAAATTATATAAAATATAATTGTTATAAACCTTTAATAATATAGGTGCACTCAAAAATGTGTGTTCGATAATATTTTTCGAAATTCATATAGCCCACTTATAAAATTTTATTCTCATTCAGGTAATTATGACTTATTGTTTTCAAGAACTATATAAAACCCCATAGTTTTTTTTTTTTTAAGAAAAAATGAGGTTATTTGTCATCATAACACATTTTCTTAGATTTAATGAGTTAATATCAAAATTTTAATAATTTATCTAGCTATAACATATAATAAAAATGTAATATTAATTTGTCTGATCATAACTCATTGTGAGAGTATGGCCTAAATATTATGATGATAAAAAGTTTTTCTTAAATTAATTTTTGAAAAGCGCAATTATCAATGACCACGAACTATAACCTAATATTAAAGATGACCCTGAAGTTTGATTAAATATCAATAATAACCTCATCATTAGTCAAATCGTTTAAAGTGAACAACAAAAGGATGAACTAGTAAAACCACCTATCATCTTATAAAAGGTTCAAAATCATCACGACTATAAAAATCTTAATAATTAAAAATAATAAATTCTAAATCATAAAAATAATAATTTTGAAAAATTAAATAATTAAAATATCAAAATAACAAAAAATCCTATTAATTAAAATTAAATAATAAAAATAAAAATTCCTGTGCTTCAATAATACCAATTTGAAAATTAAGAATTAGAACAAATTAAAATATCAAGATATTAAAAAATCATGATAGTTAATAATTCTTTAGCCTAGACAATATTAATTTAAAAAATTAAAAATTAGAATAAAATAAAATTTCAAAATAATAAAAATTATAATGATTAATAAATAAAAAAGCAGAAGGTAAAATGGGTTAAGGATATATATTTTTTATAAAGTTCAAAGTGATATTTATCAAAGATAAAATAAGTGTATATAATTATTTAGATTAACGGTAAGATGATCGTAGATATTTGAAGAATCTTAGGTCATCTCGGTATTAACTATTAAGCTTCTTCAGGTTCTGGGTAATTGTTAATAGTTGCCTTTTTTAAAATGTAGTTGTTTTAAGTAATAGCTAATAAGAGGTTACATTTGAATTGGTATTGGAAGGAGAAGGGAGAGGCGTGACGGAAACGGAAAGGATAGAGAGTCTAGAATACTGCCGCTGAACCACGTCAGCTCTCTGATGTGGTGCATCTGACTAATAATTATGTGCCATATGGATTAGATGATCGGCGTATTGGCCAGAAAAATGATGAACAACAAAGTCTGTCAAGAAAGAAATAAACAAAGGAGAGGTAAAAGAGAAAATTATGAGTGCCACGTAACACATCAGAGAGCTGACGTGGTGCCGCGGCTGTATTCTAGAGTCCCTCGACGAGAAGAACGGAAACAGACAGATGCAAGTACATATGTCAACGGGGAGAGGCGAACGTGGAAGAAAAGGGATTGGTTGGGCGGTGTCAGACCCAGAGGGTAACGTAGAGCAGAGTTGAATAGGAATAGAAATAGAATCAAGGAGGAAGCAGGGGTGAGTCAAGTCAATGGCGGGAGCGTCAGCTCAGACGAAGGTGACTCATGTCACGTGAATTGTGCATGCTACGTAACTTGTGCCTATTATACACTGTTTGCCGTAGCATTACGTGGCCTATTACGTAATTGGATATTAATTACAATTCTATTATATTATATTATATAGGCTTAGGCCTGTCGTATAGTTAATGACCTATCTCTGTACCAATTAATACCTAGTCATTCATTAAAGTAACATTAGGGCTGACCAACATGGGTGGCGGCCAAAATGGTCATTCCAGATATTTCGAAATTTCTAATTAATTTAATTTCACATTAAAATAAAATAAAACTTATCTTCCCTTCCACACATATAAAAATGGACCGCGTCGCATCTCTGATCCTCTGGCTCTCATGTCATGCCACCCTACATACTGACAAGCTTTTGGATTGTGATCTAACACAGTAACAATCAAATCTTGGGTCAGTAAGTTTACATTTTAATATTTCTTTTCTACTTTTAATAAATCTGATCATTAACCTAAATAAATCAAAACACCAGTTACTGTTCTAAAAAAAATGTAGATGGCACACGCAATGGAATCATGAAGGACAAGAGTGTGTGAACAAAAAAACTTTGCCAACAGGAGGAAAACAAATAACAGGGACTCATGCCATAGAAGCATGAATCAATATAAACATTACAAGTCTTCAAACATCTTGTTTGGCACCTAAGAAAATATATTAACTGATGACTATTGACAAGCTGTAGAGATGATATGAGCACTAACAACATTCTCCAACTTATTTCGTTTCACTTAACCGACTAATCACAAAACATATATTCATAGTCAAAAGTAATAATCTGAGAATTCATAGTCAAAGTAATAATCTGAGAATTCATAGTCATCATCCTCATCAGAAATAAGCTCGAAGTCGGAAATCCCGGATGGGTAGTCTTCTTCAGATGTTCCATAACCATCATGAACTTCCGTATTAAACTCATAGTCATCAGTTGAGTCATTGGGACGTCGGAGAACTTTGATGCGTTTGCATTTTTCCTCCAAATTCCCTGCAAGATTAATGTTGAAACACTGCCGCAGGTCAAGGGATTCAAGGTGAGGACAACCATCAAGAATGGCCTCCAAGCCATCATTCGTCAACTTATTTCCAAATATCTGGAGATGACGTAGTTCACGCATATTTTCTGCAATTGCAAATGCCTCGTCATCGCACTCTATTTTTGACCATATGAAACCCTTTTCATTCAATTTTAAAGATGTCAGAAGAGGGCAACACTTTCCAACGGCCTCCAGAGTTTCTCTCGATAACTGACAGTATGAAATGTCAAGCTCCTCAAGCAATGGAAATTTTGCAACAGCTTCACTCAATCCTATGTCCGAAATGCAATAGCAAGATACAAGTCTCAGGTTTTTCAGTCTACTCGACCTGCAAAGGGATCATAGATGCGCAAGACACCAAAAATCAACAATATTACAGATAATCACAACTCGCTACCACATAGATACTACCAGATCAAAGAGATGGAGGTGCAAGTGTCTAGATAGTTGAGAAATATACCACAAAGAACAATAACTAGGAAATAGATTGTTGAGGGGACCCAGAGACATTACTCCCCGCTATGTCAAATGATTGATCTAGTGATTTGTCTTACAATTCTTATCAGCATTTAACAATCATTAAAAGGAAAACGAGTAAAAGCACCCCCAAATTCCCACATCAAGGAACTAAGTTTCATTTGAAAAAAAAAAAAAAAAAAAAAAATAGAAGAAAAGGAGCAACCTATAAATGTTACAGAGAGAGAAAAGATAAACATCTCAAATGGGTTATAGGTGGTAAAGCGAAGTGCCAGTTACATGTTCTATAATTCTGAGTCCTAGACCAGTGCCTAAATGAGAAGTACAAACTATACTTGCTATCTCGCTCTCTCAAATTCTTGCTGCTTCATTTCATATCATGTGTCCAACCTTTACAAGAATTAATGGCATGTGTCCTATATTTTTACTTTGTCAATTCACAAAAATAGTTGAGACTTGAAACGAAAAAAAAAAAACAAGTGGTAAAGAGGGTGAATATGTTAATGCTGCTAACATTCTTGTGTGTAAATATCTCACTTCTGAATACCAAAGCTATATTAAACATATCACTTTTTGTTTCCCAACAGAGAAAACTGAGCAAAGCCTGACTTCAGTACACAAAACCAGATGCCCATAAATAAAAGACCCATGTATGGTTGCTGAATTAATGAATTTGTATCTCAAACTAAATCAAAAATTCATATACAGATATCAAAAAATACTTCTATGCATATATTTACATGATATCTGTTCTAAAGAGATCCAAACTATAACAATGAAAATTGAACTGATTACTGTTCAACAATGGAAGTCTTTAGATTTTAAGCTCCTGAAGAAAATGGAATTTTGCAGCGACAACATCAAAAAGAAAGCATACTTAGCAGCATGTAATGTCCATGAAAAATGATACTCCCCTGGTTAAGCATCAGGAATTAAATCTAATTTAATTGAAGAAAATAGAGTTCTAGCAAAAATCAATAGTAGGTATTAAGTTTGCCACTTTCCTA
>JANLJB010030773.1:0-31818 GCA_026212285.1 Bursera cuneata | reverse complement strand
AAAAAAAAAAGCTACTTATAATCACGGTCAAGAATTAGGAACTTTTGATTACAAATAATTGTTCAAATAAAAATAATCCAAAACTTATTTCGAATTGTTTTAAGTTCAATTTCTTGAATTCAGACAACCTGAATCAGCTCCAAATATAAGATTTTCTTTATAAAAATAATGCGTGTTAATATATATTTTTGGAGTCAGCTTATAATATTATTTTTTCAAGAATTTAATTTTTATACCAAATAAATATGGTATTAATTAAAAATTTAAAAGATGACATACAAAAAAATTTGTTGTAGAATTTTTTTGGTTAACCTTGGGCGTTTAATCTATGTAAAGAATTAAGAATCTTATAGAAGATTTCAGATTTGGTTAATTTTTAATTAACCTTAAATTTTGGTGAATTATTGTTTGAAGACATCTTTGGGTATTTTTTTCATCGGATCCCCTCCTAAGAATCGACTAATCCTTGATTAACAGAATCCGTTAGTCATTTTGATTTTTCAATCCTTTAACTTTATATAATTACTAATTTAACCCTAATAACAATTAAAAATAAATAAATAAATAAATCAAAAATTTCCGAGACCACTTTCTCTCTCCTTTTATCTTTCTCTTTCCGCCATCTACTTTTCCAGATTTTCTTGATAATCAAGTATCTCGAAAGTCGCCGCTTCTCCACTAACTTCACCATCTGACAAACCGTCACACGTCCTCCACTTAATTGTATGAGATTCCCATCATTTTTCCTCTTCTTCTTGCATATATTTCTCTTTCTCTCGTCTGGGTTCCTGTCCGTTTCTTTCACTATCATAGAACGAGAAGAAGCCACACCCACAACCATGAAGGTTCATCTTGTGCCAACGGAGAGGAGAAACAACATCACCGCTCAATATGATGGAATAACAGCAATTTCAGAAATCCACAAAATCTTTCAATTGCTCTCACAAAATTGTTGTTGATCGTGGTGATCTTTCACATAAAGATTTTGATTCTCTTGAGATTATATTCTTTCGAAATTAGGAAAGAGACTATCAGAATAATGGTGTATGACAGCCATAACATTCCAGGATGCAGAGATGTTAAACATGTGCCTGTTTCAGCAAGTTAAAGTTTGAACTACAATTTGGGAGAAAATGCGTTTTTATTTTTTATTTTTTGATCTGGAGACAATGGATTTTGAAACCTGTAACACGAATAAATTGGGTATTTTTTAATTATTATTTATTGCTTTTCACAGTGAGCTTGAACAATCTGAGTTTGAAAAGGTTTTTTTTTAAATTAAAAAATTAATCAAAAATATTTAAAGATAAGAAAACAGGTTAAAAGACAATTCTATCCTTTTAAAGTTATCCAATATGACGGTTTCCTTACTTGCTAAGGGACGTTGATAAAAAAAAAAAAAAAAAGTGTCTGAGATTGATATTAATTCAAAATTTTGTGATAGTGGGGGGAATTAACCCATTTCAAATTAGGCAAGGAAGAAGGGCCATTTCTATCCAGGGCCGCGCTGAGGTAAAGGCCGTAAAACAGACTAAACTACAAAAACTTTTGTGGTCCACAAACCAATTATAGAAATAATTGTCTTACTTTTTATTTTTTTAAAAAGGGACCTCTCCAGGCTTGTAATATAGCGAATGGGCGTTGGGTGAACCGAGCCCCTGCAGCAACATAATCTCCATCTGGACGCGAGTAATTTTTTAATATTGTTTACCGGTTCAAGATTTTGATACCCATTTGACAGTTATTATAATTTTTTTAATCTAATACTAAAAAAAATTGTTGAATTATAATAAAAAAATTATTTTTAAATTTAGATTTTGGCTTGTTAATTCTACGTTAATAATGCAATACTACGAAACCGTCTGCCCAAGGAGAGAAGAGAGTGTCAGACTCTCAGATTTTCATACAATAAAATTTTCTTACGAGTATATTTATTTTAAAAAGTTTTAATTATAATAAAGACTAGATAATTAAAAAAAAAAACGAATTCTTTAAATGGACGTGCTGTGCTGTATCTAACACTTTTGGCTAACTTAGGGCAGCTCAAACTGCTCAAGTGAATGGAAATCTGCAATAAATATGCTTGTAAAGATCTTGATCCGTTATTGATGTAGTTGGAGAACTCGTAATAATGTAAGTGTAATGCATGGGAGAGCTAGCTATTATTTAACATTAAATGCAGTGGTTAATGCCGGTAATGTTGATGATAAATTGTTGTTCTGCGACTGATGACATTTATTACTGGACCCAAATCCTAATAATTAGATCTTTCAAACATTGCTATATTAGTATATTTTAGATTTTCCAAGTTTAATTCCTGTTACTTATTCTGTCTTTATTGCTGCTTTTCTGTTTAATATAAGAAGAGAGGAACTGCGAAGTTAGGAAGAAAGCAGGAGATCGATCTAGCAGAAAAGTCTGCAATTTTATTATCAAAAAGGTAGTATTACATTACCAAAAAGATAAACAGACAAAGTAGGATATGTAGTAGAGTAGACTCAGTTGACTAATACTAGTACACCCGACACCTATTCTCTGTATCATCTTAATTAAAGCTAAGTCACATGTTTATTAATTATATATATATTATAGTATATTATATAAAAGTGCCCGATGTGGAGATTAATGGGGTTAATGACAATTATGATCATTAAACCCATAATGCTCCAACCCGTTTAAGCATTGGGATCAAGGAGCGATTAAGATGAAGACTCATGACCTGATTGGCTCCACCCACGAGTTCACCACCAATGAAAACGGCTGGCACAGTTGGGCTGCAACCTAGCCTTGAGAGGGCCTGCTCTATCTCACGTCCTGATGGGATCTCATCCAGCTCATGGATTGCGGGGTTCACCCCGAAATCACAGAAGAGAGTCTTGATGGAGTGGCACATGCAGCAAGAGCTCCTGCTGAAGATCACTACTGGCCTCTCCGATGCCATTTTGGTCACCTTGTCCATTGCAAATTAATTATCAAATAGCTAACTTCAAATGCAAGCCACAAAATGTGAAAAGTATGGACAAAATGCTCGCTCGAGCTAGAATGCTACAGAAAGAAAGCAATGCGAGCGAATGGAGAATATGAAAGTTAGCTAGAGCTAGTTGAGGTTTTGGTTTTGCTGTGAGGTGCTTGAACTCCTCCCTTGAAATCTCTTTATATAGGATTTGTGAAGGTGGGTGGGATGTGGATTTGCTGTCAGGTTTGATAGAGAAACCTAGCGAGAATGTTCGATTAGATATTTCAGTCGGTTTCGATTTACATACTGATCATCATTTGAAAAGCTTGTAGAAAAAAAAAGTTGCACAATAACGAATCTATGCATACGGAAATAGCTTCAGATTGGTCCTTTCTACGTACGGCTCCAGTTCACATTATTGTTATCTTGTGACAATTGCATGTCAATGTTATGCGTTTAGTTTGCTTCTTCATTTTTTATTCCAAGTTTCTTTTTTTACGTGAATTGGATAACAAATCCAGAAAAGAAAAAAAAAAAAGCTAATTGTTTTCCATTTATATATGACTCGTCTGGTAAGGGAAATCGGCGGGTTCGGGTTTGGTATCCATATTTGTGATTGTTAGCTTTGTCCTTTGAGTTGTGCGTGCAAGCTAATGATGGACTGTGTAGGGTTTTCTGGGTCAATTAAACCCAATTAATATATGAATTAGGAAACTAGATTTCTTCTGTAGCTATCTTGGAGGCATCTGCCGAGTTGGAGCCATATAGTATGCTTTATCCAATTGGGACCTTTCTAGTCACAATCAGATTCGCATCCCATTCAATAAATGAAACCGATAGCCAAAATAGACCAGGAAATAGTTAAAAGAAACTTCTACATTGTTCAAACAAAGCTACAATATTAATTTCACACCAAACCAAAAGAAAAAAAAAAAACTCAAAAAGTTATAACCCCATCTGATATTGGTCATCTATACACAAGATGTACAGCCTGCAACTCATATTATCTTCTATGGCCTTCGTCTCTCTCTCTCTTCTCTGGTAACCCACTCACCTACCGTTTTGCCTACAGATTTCTTCATTTTCCTTTTGTTCCCCGAATAATATATAACAAAATCAAGTTACGGATATGTAGTTTTTATCATAAATGTTATAACAGTTTCCGGGCAAAACTAAAGTTTGATTTCTGTGGGCTATCTATGGGTGTGAACAGTACTATCTTATCAAGGATAAGTTTCAGCCATTCTACTTTTTAAATATTTCACTTTAAATGAATGCTGTATGTTGAGCTAAGCAAGCTTTCAAACGAACAAATTGATGCATTTGCACCAGGAAAAGTGACCGTACATGGAAAGATGAGACAGATGCCGTGGCCCATGGCCATAAGGTCCCTAACAATAAATCATCCTCATCCACTCTTTAATGGCGATCGAAGAGAGGGAAGGGAAGACCAGGCTGAGGCCGAGGCGTCCTGATCATCCCCAAAATATATTAATCCCCTTAAACTTTGCTTTCATATTTCGAAGACTTCTCTTATACAATTAAATTTGTCGTCAAAACATTCTAATTATGAAAAATGATTGGCTACATTGGCAGAAATTCATTTGATAACCAGCAAAGATATCTTTTTGTCAATCCGAAAAGTATGGTTTTCGATTAAGAAATTCGAATACTTTGCATGGTTGTTTAGTTTATCGATATGCTAAAAAAAAGAATAATAAAAGGAAAACATCAAGAAAGATGCTTTCTCTAGAAAAGTCCCATCGATGTAAAAGCTATTTCCCTTTCTTTTCCATCTTTTCTTTCTTCACCAGTTGGAATCTTGGTTGTGATTGTAACGTCAAAGGTATGCGTATTTTATAGATTTATACTCTTCTTGATAACCCATATGTGGCCATGTCTATATAATCTACAGATTCATATATGTAAAATGTTCTATGCATGATTTTAATATATATTATTCATTAATCCCCATAACCGGCCCAATAGGAAGGCCAAGAGCCAGATTTTAGGGTTATGTTGACCGTAACACGTCCCACCAGGATGTATTGCATGCATGCATGGAGAAGTGGCATACATCGTATAATCATGTATATAATTGCACTAATTTAATTTTTTTTGCCACATTACTTCAAAATATTGATACTCCTCTAGGTCAAAAAAAAAAAAAAAATTCAAAAGAAGAACTCATGCTCATCCGACAACCAACCACCTTGCATTAGCATAAATAACATTGCTAATTAAACATTTCTATTTGAGAATCACAGTCGTTAAATTTAGAGGTGACAAAACACAAATTAAAACTTAATTTGGTGAACTTTTTGAAATTTTGGGCTCAGTGAATTTTTGATATCTTGCAAGTTATATACAATCCAAGCTCCTAAAATTCCTAGTTTTGTGTATCAGTCTATGATGCATGAATGTGACATATGTAATACATCATACATGATGTATTTTCAGGATATGCATGCACATGTACATAAATACATCAATGAGTGGATAAGGGCGTCCTTGAAGAAGACAAGAAGAAAGGGAGAGGCAAGTGTGCTGAAGAAATTAAAAAAAGAATGTCAACTTTACGTATGTGATAAAGATAAAAGAAGAGAGCGAGGACGGATCCTGGCATCACATGTTAAGATTTTGAGTTGGTGAGGTACAGGCCCTGTACAAATTGCAAGCTGCTAGCTCTCTCTTGCATATATATAAATATATATTCCTTCTCAAAAAATAAAGAGAGCTAGAAGACGAAAGGCTGAGGAACATATATTATACTCTTTAGCTTTATTGCTAGCTTTTGTAGATACGAATAACACAAGGAATACCTCTCCATCCCAAATTCTCCAAAAGCAGAAAAGAAAGAAGAAAATTCTCGTTAACTTATTGTCCTTCAGATTGTTATCGAACAAAATATATGTAATAGCATTCTAGGGGATAATGTGATATCTTTGTCTAATGTGTAGTTATTTTCACATGGCTCATTCTTTAACAGTGTTAAAAATTCTTCAAATCTTTGTTATAGCATCGCGATCTTTAAATGTTGATATATACACTTGACCATCTTTAAAACGTGTATATTTAGAGTTTAATTTGAGGCTCTTAGAGTTGTAGATAGCTAGCTAGCCACTCAAATTTATGTTTTCAAAATCTGGAATATATAAAGGTAACTATTGATGCCTGGAGTCTACGCTACACATGGAAAACTTGGGTTATAGCTATATACGTTATTCTCATATATCTCATGGACTCAATTGAATCTGGTTCTACAGCGTGAACAATCTGTGGGGAATCGTGGAAAATAGTTGTTGCTACTGTGCCAAAATAATATTTATTTGTCAATTAAGTGCCATGGATATCATGGGCGCCCGCAGAGACAGTTGAGAGAAGCCCAATTCTGTAAAACAGATCACACATTCATCGACTTTTTGGTTCTCTAGTTTTTCTTTCCTCCATCAATCAACTTTGATTTCTCAATCTCAGCTTTGCCGCAGGGGCAATTTTGCATCCTTTGATTAATATTAGATGCCTCTACTTTTTAAGTTATTATGAAACTAACTAACGTTCTTGTATTAGTTAATGTTTATTTTTCCGAAATTTCACATCCCAACTTTTATATGTTTATAATTTGATATAATTATCATTTTGGTGTAATAAAATGAAAAATATAATATGATCAATCATTAATTAGAATCTCATAATTTGAAACACAAATATATATATTGCACACAAATTTAGATTAACTAATATATAGTATGACCATCTTGTATATATTAAATTAGTCTTCTTTTCCCCTTTAGAGTTTTATAAAGAAAAAGCTCAAGGTGAGAGTATTAAATTGCCTATTTCATCATGAGAATTCTTAAAAACGACTAAAACTAAAGGAATGATTTGAAAAATAATCACCAATATAAAAAAAAAAAAAAAATTAGATATCATGATACATAACAACTCATTTTAGACTTTTGTTTTAGAAACCAACAAAAAAAATTAATAAAAAGCTATCAATATCAATTTATGTGACTATAACATCTAAATCTTTTAGAAATGTTATTATTTTTGGAAATTTCCCTCTAATTTTGGTCAAACCCTTTAATCATTAGGCTAGCAATTACCGGGAACCGACTTCTTAGACCAAAAACAGTTAAGAGTTAAATGTGTCACCCTTATCTTATATCTATATTATTGTCAACATGACAACAAATAAATAAGAGAGTTTATGGAATGTATTAAAAGTGTTAATATTATATCATCCACACGATAAATCAATGAATTTATACCATTTTAAATACCATCTAGTGTGTGCGATTGTTAAAAGAAATCATTAAAGATAAAATAATAAGAGTTATATTATACTTATAATTATTGTATATAAATTGATGTGACATTACTTATTTGTTTATATATTATTATTTATTTTAAATGAATTAAATTTTTTTATATTAATTTTTCATTCACCTGATAACACTTTAGTTTTTGTATATATACAAAGTTTATAAATTTAATATTATTTAAATAATACATATGAATGAAAATCATTCATAATTAAGTCTTGTTAATATTAATTACTCTATAACAACTGCTATTATATGTACTTATATGTGACAGCCAGAGGCTCAAAGTAGTAACCAGTACTTCATACGTGTCCAAAACAATAATAGTTTTTTGGTCATTGGACGACTCAGCAACTTTAGAGAGAATGAAATTACGTATGGAAAATATTCTCAAAGAACTCAAAAAAATCCGTCTATATGCATCACCTGAAAGATGATGATATGCAAACTATATATATTAACCTGTGCGTGTGTCTGCATCTACCACACTCTATCATCTCACGTTATCATATATCCTATGACGATCCTATCCAAAGTTGACATTCTTCACCCACCTCACCTATTTAATTTATTCATGATATCTTCAGCATGTCATCAATGGCTTTTCCTCCACACAAAAATTTTCACATTTTTTGTTTTCTTGGTAAATCCACTTTCCGACCTTTGCAGTGTTTGGCTTATCCATATAGTTTGCAAGATTCTGAAAATAACGTGGTGAGATTTTTGAAGAAAACCACACATGTCACTATCAAATTAACGGTGTTCATGGAATCAATCCAAATATCTAAAGGAACCTTCATCTTTCCACCTTCTATTCTTTCTTTCTGATAAACAATATTATTGTTCAATAATCTGTCATATTCTATCACGTCACTAGGCCATGCCTAGCTCGCTGTATCTATATAAGTTCTTCAATGGTTCATTTGCATCAACAGAGAAAGCCAAGGCTACTAACACACAACCCTCAACCAGCATTTGGTTTGATTTCTAATCTTCTCTTCCACATTCTCAGCAAAACTTCTCAACTTCACTTTAATTAGCAGCTGCATTTCGTAATAGTTATCTTTCTAGCTATATACACCAAACATTTGTACACTGCATATAAATCTAGGTTTTGACAATTCAAATGGATCGGGTAGCGAAATTGGCATCGCAGAAGGCAGTGGTGATATTCAGTAAGAGCTCTTGCTGCATGTGCCACGCAATCAAGAGACTGTTCTATGAGCAAGGGGTGAGCCCTGCGATTTATGAGCTGGATGAGGACTCTCGGGGCAAGGAGATGGAGTGGGCTCTGATGAGGCTAGGGTGCAACCCTTCAGTCCCGGCTGTGTTCATTGGGGGTAAGTTTGTTGGCTCCGCTAACACAGTCATGACCCTTCAGCTCAATGGTTCCCTCAAGAAACTGCTCAAAGACGCAGGCGCTATGTGGCTTTAGTATCTAGTATAGCTGCAGAGCCACTGCTGCATGCCGCAATACTGAGTTTTGAATAAGATCACTAGTTGTATTTTTACCATTTCTGTGCTTTTTTTTGGTGGGTAGGGCTTAACTGTATGACAAATCCGGCTGTTTCAAAGGTACATAAATATTGTACGGATAAATAACTATAGAGGATCCATAACATCTTATGTGTAGTATAAATTATATATAAAAACTTTTTGGTTTGTATGTATGATTTTATATATATATAACTGTTATACTTTGGTGTAATAGTAATAACATTAAATTGTTGATATAAAAGATATGTAGATTTGTTTGCTAAATCGAAGTAATATGTCTCTTAATTTATTTTTCAACCAAAGAGCATCATATATATATATACACACACATAGAGAGAGAGAGAGAGAGAGCTTCTTCAGTGTGTGACTATAAAAAAGAGTGAACTAACCTCTCTCCATAAAATTGGGAAAAAATATAGGAAAATTAATCAAAATAACCCAAATTGAGGGGGGCTTTAAAAAATAACCAACCTCTAGGATTTCTTTTATTTTTGTACCCATTTCTAGCTTTATGACCATCAAAACCCTCCATATATAATATATAAACACATTTTCCCTTCTCCAACACTTTCCAAGTTGACAGTCATCGAAATAGTAGGATTATCACTAGACCGTTATTGAAAAATTTGTCAGACCATCATGGAACTTGCCGGACCTTCGCCGGACAGTCACCAAACTTGTCAGACAATCATTGAAAAGTTATAGGACAATCACCGTACTCGCTTGACCGTCGTTGGACTGTTGCTAGACTAGCCGGACTCATTGGACTATCGCTATACCGTTGTCGGATAATCGACAAATAGAAAAAAGAGGGAGGTAGGAGTATAATTGTCAATTACTTGAGTTTGGTTAGATAAATCAAAGAAAACCGTGAGGTTGATTATATTAAAGACCCCCCTCAATATTTCGGTTAATTTCCCAAAATTATATTGTCTAATATAAGATAATGTTTACTTCATTACCACAGTAAATACGCGCACTTAAAGTTCGGACTACCAACTAATTACAAAATGAAAATTGATGTCAATGGTGGTTAAGATTTTGACTTATATAAATGATGTAGGTTTCCGAATAAACGCTGAAATCCCCGCATATGGCCTACGCTGAAGTGACAATAAAATTTAAAATGAACGGATCTATTCTCTTTTTGGTATCACAGACAAAAAATATATAAACAATAAGGAAATGAAAGGGAAATTCTCATTAGTGCTGTTCCATCATTTACCAGGCCTTTCCATAGCTTGTGGGGTTCGTCCAGACAGCCTCTATATGTATATTTGAAAAACATGTATATGATTAGTCTGCATTTTCTTTACAGTCGATCGTCCCTATGTATCGCTAGCTAGCTCGTGATATGGTATCTAGGAATTTATAATTTTAGTATCATATGATGTGAAGTCTGTATATGATTCTTCCACATTATGTGGCTGTCTTATCAAAAAGCTCATCTCTAATTACATTTGGAGAAATCACGTCATCACAAAATATATTTTCTCGACCACTAAATCATGTCGATCCTATCTAAGAATTAATCAACTCGCTTAAAATTTAATGGAGGATGGGAGATGGGTAATTAACAAAACGTGTTTGGAAAAATTTACCATTCAATACTAAGTAATCTGGTAATTTGATAAATAGACCTAATACACAACGCGGCGAACCCACGTGGAGCATCACAAAATTTCCAGCAAAAGCATTCTCTTTCGAAGTCTATATATCGATCAAATTCAGTACTTACCAGCAAAAGCATTCTCTTTCTAAGTCTATATATTGATTATGTCCAAACAAGTAGCATACATAATAAATAATCTCTTTTTTATAAGAAAAAATTATAAGAAATAAAAAAATTACTATTAAAAAATTATAAGAAATAATCAAAATTAGAAGGTAATTTTGATTTTTAATAGGTTTAATATTTTTTTTCTTTTTTATCATCTAACCAAATTCAAAACGAGAGATGTCAAAGAACACGTGCTTCTCAAACTCGTCATGATCGATGAGTTAACGTTAGTAGACCCGTAATGACCAGTGAATCAATGCTTCTTGACTTGTAAGTTGGCTAGGCCCGTTACATATATGTATATATACATATATATTATTATGTATATATATGAATTTGCAAAGCAGAACTGGGCCAACTTTAATTTGATTAGCGCATGTCTACTAATAAAGCCCAAACATTTGTAAAGGCCTATTAAGGCCGAGATTGCCCGAGCAATCCGGTCCGTGATCAGCTCCATCCTCTGCAGGTCCTGTCACTCTTTAAAACACAACGGCCAGTCAACGATTGCCCATGCGTTGCCAAATCTTAATTTATTATTGAACCAATGAGGCAATTAAAAATGATCCATTAGGCAAGGAATCCACGTGTCAGACATCCAGAACTCATAAGTCAAGAAAGAGATCTATTACGATTCTCTAATTTCTGCTTTTTAGGATTTGACTAGAGGATAATGTTTAACCGACGGCCCGATGAGAGAAAGTTCTGGATTATTATAAACGTTAGTTGGTCAACAATCATTGACGACAGATAACGAAGCCACGTGTTCGAGTCGAATAGGATGGGCGGCGGTCAATGAAGAGGCTTCTTTGACCACGTAAATCATGCGTATTTGAGGGACAACCGCATCTATCTAATACACTTGCATACACTTAAATAGAGTTGCAATTATTTATTTTTTATTTATAAAAATATATATATTTTTTTATAGGCGATATAAAGAGATTTTACAGGTAAAATTATTAGAAATTAAGTCTTTTAATGTAATTCTTTTAATTATTTTATAACTGTTTAATTCACTACAATCTAATAATCTTAAAAAATACTAATTTTCTAATTAAGATTGTTGTAATGTATAAATAATTATAAATTAATATATATAAAGTTAGACGAAAAATGTATTTAAAATAGAGTAATTATCATTGACCACCCCTATCTTTTTTTTTTCACTCATATAGAATGTTTATCTTTTTTTCTTTTCTCTCATCCTTGAGTTTTAAAAATTTTGGTAGTTAAAATATATTAACCTCTCTATTTCAATAAATTTAATATTTTACCCTTACTAACATATATAAAAAATGACTAAATTTTTAAAAGATAATATTAAATTAAATTATCAAAATATCTTAACGCATATTAATACATATTAAAATTACTTTTTCATAGACAATATTAACACATATTGGTATTTATTTCAAAGATAATTTGATCATTTAAGTTAATATTGTCCTTAAAAATTTAGTTATTTTTTATATATTAGTAAGGATAAAATGATAAATTTATTGGAATATGGAGGTTAATAGATGTTAACTAACAGAATTTTTTACTGGAAGATTTAAGAAGAGATTTTTCAAAACTTAAGGATGAGAGAAGAGAAAAAATATAAATGTCCCATATAACTGAAAAATGAGAAAAAAAATAGAAATGGTAAATAATAATTACTTAATAAACAACATATTATTTACCATTGTCCTATTATATGTAAGTAAGCCAAGAGCGAGCTTGTATATGTCAATTTTCATCTAAAGATGCCAAATTTGTCAAATGATTGAGTGGTGGGAGAGGCAGAATTGGATGGACAAGTGTATGGTGTTGGAGAAGAACGTACATTGGTAGCGATGGAGATTTGCAGCAAATAAAATATCTTCAGTAACCATGCACATTTAGGATTATTATGATAATGGGTGTCCTCAAAGTCATACAAATGAAACTCGAAGCATTGGAATCTTGCGAGAAAACATTTTCCTTTTGGTCTAGATTTCAGATCAGGAATTTGACTTCCACTTTGAAACGTTTCACTCAAGTGGCGTGGCCAACGTTTACATTTACACACATTTTCTCGCAGTTGCCTCTGATCAAAAGAACGTTTCCAAACGCACAATAAACAGATTATATAAAGCCAACCCAGCCACAAATCCCATTACTAAAAGGCAAGAAGTACATCAAAGTTTGAAGAACGTGATGATCAATCTGGGAGAAAGTGTGTGCAGTTTTCTAAATAAATTGGCTTATGCACACACAGCAAGTTGAAGACAAAAGAATGGTACTACTAGCCCACTAGATCCCATGTAAATATATTATATTGTGCTAGAAATAGTATGCTGCTATCTTTGTTTTGCTTTTATCAAAACATGAAGCACGTGAATATATATACTTTTCTATTCATGTGTAAGACACAACACTAATGAATCTTTGATCGATGCTCTGTTCTGTTTATCCAGCTTCTATGTTCAATTTAAACTTCCAAAGCATAGCTTATCTATACTTTAAAAATATGAAATTTTATTTATTTGAATAATATTGTAAATAAAAAATAATTAAACAAATCTTGTACCAAATTTAAAGAAAATGTACAATCCAGAATTGTTTTATAATATTATTACACATTCCTTGGTGGCTAAGATTTTACAGGTCTGAAAACTTTGACTGACTGAAGTATAATCCAAATGATAGTGGAAGCATGCAATCAAGTGACTATTAAATTGAATGGCTCAAAATGATCCATCCCTTGATTGAGGCATGGTATTTTTTTTTATTTTGAAAAAAAAAAAGGGCTGCGGAGCATTCTAGCATTTCCACGATAGTTGTGGTCAATTTGGCATATATGGTAAGCTTCTTTTACAATTTAAGATTAATGAAGATTGCAGAACACGGTAACCATTGAATTGTTCATGTTGCCATTTCCACAGCATCAACATCAACCACCACCCAGACTCAGCTTTCAATTATGAAGTTACAATGTCTTTCAGAAGCTCAATGCCGTGGGCTTCTATTTCTATGCATTCAACCTTTCCCAGAGACATTTTTATTTTATTTTTTTAGAAAAAAAAAAAGTAAAGCACTTCCTGAAATTAAACCTTCTAAAAAAAAAAAAGGTTATTTAAGTAAATATATATATAGAAAAAAGATGAACGGCTTTGCACGTACAATCATCATTAATTAAAGATTTTAATTAAGAAAAAAGAATTTGGTAATATTAAATTGAAGTGTGAGAATTGGTTAGTACAGGTCCAGTTTTAAATTAAAGGGAGTTGTACAGAAGGAAGGTATTATTAATATGACTTTGAAAGACGTTGGTTGGATCAAAACATCATGACGTAACATATCTGTAAGTACTTCCCATGATCATCACATGATCGACGGTCAGAAAGTAACTTATACGCACTACAACGATAACAAACTGTAGCGAATCTCTCTTCTCTCTCTCTCTCTCTCTTCCCCTTTTAATAGTGTTAAGCCATGTGTTAGAGAATGTCCATCACAAGTGTGGAAGCACATCCCCTTGGGTGGGACCCACACCTCCCCGACCATGATGATGATTCTTACCGTGCGTAGGATTGTAAATCATTGGTTTCAGTGAGGGTAAAAAAGTAAGAAAAATCAAATTTAAAGAAACTTGTAATAGTGGGCCAACTTAATGGCATTTATTCGATTATGATAAATACCATAATTACTAGATAATTCTAAGCTTAATTTTTCATTTTTTTTTAATTTTTACTTTTTAAATATGTGAAAATATTTTTCTCTTTGTTAATAGATTAATTATTTATTCATTTTTTCTCTTTTCTTTTCTTTACCTTCTCTACTTGCAACCACACCACACAACAACATCACAGTTTTTCTTCAATTTGTTGATCTGCTTTTTTGAGTCTCGATCTTTCTCTTTAATGGGCACTCAAGATCACACAAAGATGAAAAATTTGGAGGAGAGAGTGATCTGATGGCCAATTCTCGAGATGGGATTTCAGTGGTTTCATAGAGAAAGATGGTGAACAGTGAGTGTTAGAGTAAAAAGGGTTTGCGGGAGTATCAAACTTTGAAACTTTGTTAAGGTTTTCGTTGATTTGTTTGGATTTGACATGGGTGGGTGTTTTCCTTGTTTTGGATCATCCAATAACAAGGAGGTTGCTGCTGCTAGCGGAGTGAAGGAAGTGAGCAAGAAGGATTCAGCTAAGGATGGCTCAATTGCTCAGTCTCACCATGTCAGCAGAGTTAGTTCAGGTTAAAGTTGGCTCCTTTTTTGTTTTTGTGTACAACTGTTTCTGGGTTTTTTCTGTTTTGGATTGGGTTGATGACTGGGCATGTTGAATTTTGTGTTGTTTGGTTTTGCTTTGAGTGTTTTGGTAATGGGCTTCTGATGGAATTTGTTATAAGTTTGATCGGATGCATATATTATTGTTGTTCTTTTTAACGGTTTGCTGAATTCGGATATTTTCAAGCTTTTGCCTTTTGAAATTTTTTTTATTATTTTTTAGTTTGTGAATTTTCAGGTTCGTTTTAGTTTTTGATTTTTGTTCTGGTAGAGTGGTGCCAATTTTTTTTTTTTAAATCTTTTTGGAGATCTGCACCGTAGTCTTTGGAGTTCAAATTGTCTTGTTTTTAATTGTTATATTATGAGTTTATCTGCAATTGTTCAAGTTTAGTGTTGAATAAGTGCTGTACGGGCATTTAAAGTGAAAATTTTGAAGGGTCAATCAATTATGTTGTAACCAAAAAAATGGACTGCTTCCTTGTTTTATGCTTGTACTTCAAAAAATGTAAAGTGCATTGTTAGGCAAATGTTAGGCTTTTAAAATGACATCTTCATCAGAAATTCTGACATCCTCTGTAGCGGTTGTAACTAATATGACAACACATAACATGAAGGCATTTTGGTAGCCACTTGTGTGAATTTTATGCCCTTAGGCTATTGAATTCTATCACTGTTATCTTCCTTACTACCAAATTCTGATGTTTTTCTTTATTTACTCATTTTTTTATATAGACAAATCAAAATCTCGGAATGGTTCTGATCCTAAGAAGGAACCTGTTGTTCCTAAAGAACCAACTGCACATATCGCTGCACAAACATTTACATTTAAAGAGCTTGCTTCTGCGACAAATTACTTTAGACCAGAATGCCTATTGGGGGAAGGGGGTTTTGGACGTGTTTACAAGGGTCGCTTGGAGAGTACAGGACAGGTATGGCGATTTTTTTAAATTGATATCCATTTTTAAGATTTGAAATATCTCTGATGTAAATGTTCCATCCTTTTATGTGTTTTTCCATTTTTCTCTATATAGTGGATTGTGATTTAAACAATGTGCATGTCTGAGTTTCATTTACTCTTTGATGATTTCTGGTTGCATGGAATGGTTTTTGCAGGTAGTTGCTGTCAAACAGCTTGACCGGAATGGCCTTCAAGGAAATAGAGAGTTTCTGGTGGAAGTTCTCATGCTTAGTCTCTTGCACCACCCAAACCTTGTCAACTTGATTGGTTATTGTGCTGATGGGGACCAACGCCTTCTTGTTTATGAGTTCATGCCATTGGGATCATTGGAAGATCATTTGCATGGTTAGATTGCGTGCCTTATACTCATTACAATATGAAATCTCTAGAACCTAGTGCAACCATGCTGTCATTTTGGAGAACATGGAAGTTAAATATTTGGTATAAAATTTGAACAAATAATGCATGTATGGTAATGTTTCTTAATTGCTTTATTGTCACTGTCCTTAATTGGATGAATTAAGTTTACAATCTTTAGAGATGCTTATAAATTTTTCATTTGCTAGAACATGAGTTTATTAGTAGTTTGTTTAATGCCTTTGTGGATACTAGTTGAAAACTTATTATCTTGGAGGTCTTATAGCAGGTATAGCATTGATATTGTATGGAGTATCTTTAAGAAGATTTTCGCGATAGAATAATGTGTACTGAACTTTCCATGTGGTTTTGTCAAATGATTTGTGCTGCTGATGGTTTTAGCATTTTCTGGGCTAGATGATGTTTTGCCAAATGGTATGCTATGTAGATTACTATGCTTGACATCTACCTTAATCATTTTGGGATAGTGAAATTTTCTTGGAATTAGGGTAAGCTTTCATCCCCTATCTTGTTGTACTGGACCTTTAGAGCCTAGATAGTATTAATTGAACTTTGCGCTATAATTTCATCTAGATCTCTCTTGTGCTTTGCATATGGCCAAATACCAGCAAAATTAAATTACTTCTGTCAAAGTGATGGAAGCGCACTTGACGATTAATTTGTTATGTCTACCTTAATTTATATACAGGTTTAACTGACTGCATCGGATTTAGTTGGACACTATTTCTACTTGATGAAACATAAATGATAGAGTTGGATGTCTTAGCTGAACCAAAATGACAAAGCTTAGAATCTTAATATTCTCTGTCTCTTTCCTCTTTTATGGGTCGCTGTTATCTATCGTTTTATTCAACCTTCTCTATATACAACTCTTTCCCTTTAGCCTTTCTTTCTAATCTGTTGAGATCTACTCATTTCCCCCCACCACACCACCCCCCATCTAGTTATATTTCTTTTGCCATTGTTTTTTAAATTCCTTTTCATGATCTTTTATGCTGCTAAATTATATATATATATATATATATACATACATCTCAGTTGTTTGATGAAACAAAAAATAGGGTGCACCTTTCAATTTTCTCGTGCCAGAAAGGGATCAAACACACATGACTATTGTTTACCGTTGAAAAACAAAAAACTCATGGTCGAGTTTTTCCCAACCAGCGGGACTTAGAGCAAAAGAACCTGAGGTTTCCCAACAAAAGGGTATTGATGCAATCAAGTAGAATTTCTCACATTCATGATTTCTAGAAGATTTTAAGATTTGGTTACACTGTTAGTCAATCGAGCCTTGAGATTCATTTAAGTAAATTTAATCATATCAGGAATATTTATGTAGATTGATTTCTCGTTTCATTTTATTTAGTTCATTTTAATAGTAAATTTTGATTTTGGGTCTTAGTTACTTATCATATTAAGAATGTTAGTTTCTGGAGTGATTTTATTTCTCTTTCACCAAGTCTTCTGGAGTCTATTAAAGTGCCGCCTATATGGTAATTATAGATGAAGAATGAATTAATTTGAGAATGTCTGAAGAGCTTTCCAGTGCTTTCCACTCTCATTTTGTGGTAACCGGGTAAAAAGTTTCCAAACACAATTGACCCAAACCCAAACCCACTAATTTCGTATTGGATAACAGTGATGCTCATAGGTGAAGTCAAAATTTGCTACCTCTGGATTCTAGGTCTTATCTCTTCTCTTCTCTCTAGCAACTGTAGATTTTATTATTATTATTATTATTTTTATCACAAAAGCAGCTAAATTTTAAGTACATATTGTAATTTGCTTCTCTCTCTGAGTATGAAGTGATGTGACTTTACCATGTCTATCCATGGGTTGGCTCTGTTATGTAGCTTAGTTACAACAGGTACATCAGCACCTATTTTGCTTGTCTTTTCTAATCTGAAAAGAGACTGTCTCACTTAAATGTTTTTTTTTCATAATTCAGTTTTAAAGGAGAACATGAGAATACTAAACTTGCCATCAACATGTAGAAATAAAGATGAAACTCCCTTGGCTTTCATGGCTACAACCCTAGTTATGCTTTATGTTACATGATATCAGGTAGATTTTGAGGGTGTCTAGAATCCTAGTTATGCTTTATGTTAAAAAATCTCAGGTAGAGTTTGAGGTTGAAGTTATCAAGGGCAAAGTGGAGCACAAGTTGTCTAAGATTGTTATACCATGTGCTGAGAATGTGAGTGCACCAAAACAAAGAGTAGTTGGATGCAAAAATACAGTGTCTAATTTTGACTCAGAAAATGGCTGTAAATGCCGAAAAGAGATTTAGGTCGCTAATGTTATGTACTTGCTTGAGAACTGTTGAAAAGCATAACTTATATATGTCTCCAACAGTGTGAAGCTGATCCGCTAGAAACTTCTGGTGAGGATGTTACTTTATTTTTTAAGAAATTAAGGAAACTTGTATTTGATGGTGAGCCAGCTGTCTTAAAGAGCAAGGACAAGCCTTTCCAAAGCCTCAAATGGTTACAAATGAAAACTATACGTTATGTTGTCTGAACAGTCTAAAGATCATAAAAAGAAATGGTATCACCTAAATCATACCTGGGTTTAACTTTAACATCTAAAACAACTCCTAACCAGCAAACCAATCTCAAAAGAATATCTAAGGTCATAAGTGACAAACTGGAGATATATCATGAGAGTTATGAGCAAGCAAATGCATACACCTCCACATGTTTTCATGTATCAATTGAACTTTTCATTGTTGAACATTTTAGGTGACTCTGGTCTGGATACGTCGCAAAGGTATTGTACTGATCTTGGTAAATCAGGAATGAAGAAATTGAATTGAAATGAAAGTTTTGTAGTAGTCCTTGTGTTCTTCACTGAAGATAATATTCACTGCACATATGTAAACTGATATTATTATGAGAACAGAATACAAATATATGTGCAACCACATTACCAAGCATTTTTTAAAGATTAAATTCGCAGGTGCGTTTTAGCAAAACCATTTTGATTACTTTATTTTGGAATCTGTTTTCAGATCTGCCACCTGACAGAGAGCCATTGGATTGGAATACACGGATGAAGATTGCCGCTGGTGCAGCTAAGGGATTGGAATACCTACATGATAAAGCAAACCCTCCTGTGATATACAGAGACTTGAAATCATCAAATATCCTCCTTGATGAGGGTTATCACCCTAAGTTATCTGATTTTGGCCTTGCAAAACTGGGCCCTGTTGGTGATAAAACCCATGTATCTACTCGTGTGATGGGTACATATGGCTATTGTGCTCCTGAATATGCCATGACTGGCCAACTTACTCTAAAGTCTGATGTGTACAGTTTTGGAGTTGTCTTTCTTGAACTTATCACAGGGCGCAAGGCAATTGATAATACACGGGCTCCTGGGGAGCATAATCTTGTTGCCTGGGTAATTATCTCCTCACTTTTTTCTTACATTGATTTCAATGTAGAAGATCTATTTCAAATTTACAGTGATGCTTTTAGTTTGATGAAGTACTGAATTAACATGATAGAAATTGCCCTTTTCTTCCTTTGTTTTTGTGTGTTTTTGGGCCTGTAGGCACGACCACTCTTCAAGGATCGCAGGAAGTTTCCCAAAATGGCTGACCCCTTGTTGCAGGGTCGCTACCCAATGCGAGGATTATACCAAGCTCTTGCAGTCGCAGCCATGTGTTTGCAGGAGCAAGCTGCTACAAGACCTCTAATCGGTGATGTTGTAACTGCTCTTACCTATCTAGCCTCCCAAACCTATGATCCAAATGCAGCCAACAATCAGAGTAACAGGGTTGGTCCATCTACTCCTAGGGGTAGGGATGACAGAAGGAGTGTGGCAGATGGCCTGGATAGCCCAGATGAGCATGGACGTGTTGGGAGGCATGGTTCACCTTCCACCCATAAAAATTCACCTGATTACAGGAAGAGGGACCATGTGAGGGAGTTGAGCACCGGTGCAGAGTTGGGCAGGAGTGAGACTGGTGGTGGGTCTGGAAGAAAATGGGTTGTGGATGATTTAGAGCGACAAGAATCTCAGAGAGACAGCCCTGTAAATACTGGAAGAATAAGGGAAACTCCAAGAAACCGTGATTTAGATAGGGAGCGTGCTGTGGCGGAGGCGAAAGTGTGGGGTGAGAATTGGAGAGAGAAAAAGCGGGCAAATGCAATGGGAAGCTTTGATGCTACTAATGAGTGAATTGCATTGCATGGAAAAGCTGATTGATGTTGGTCTTCTAGGGAAAAAAAAAAAAAAAAGAATGATATATCATTCTGAGGGTCATGACTTAAGAGAAGAGAAGATAATTTGCAGATACAACCATCATTTACCGTCTTGGTTTCCATTTCCACCCAGGGAATAAGAGTTCTTGCATTGCATGTATCCAACTTTGACTGTTGTTGCTTGTCCTATATCACTCTTGTAGTTTTGAATGTGAAACTGAATGCTTCAATTATGCGGTTGAAGGAAGGAGACGCAGTTAAAGAAGGGATTGGGGAGAGGGGTACTTTGTCATTCAGGTATTACAGAGAACCCCGCTGAAGGATGATTTATGCATGCATCATGTTAATCTATGTATTTAGGGCTTTCTGAAGTTCATGTTACAGGAGATGTGGGAAGATGTGATGTCTAATTTTTGCCCCATATTATATTTATTGTCAGTAAGTGGGGAAACTTAATGGGTTTGGTGTGGATGTCTCATTGTGTATGAATTTCTGAGTCAGTCATGCTTTCGGCTTATACAAAATGGTTTCGTGTTAGTTTTCTGATTCTTCATGAATGATCATTCTATACTATTTTCATGTAGCAAGTGATTGCTCTCTTTATACCCTTTTGTGATTTTGCAGCCACGGCATATCCTGGCCAAACTGAACTCCAATTCAATATTTCCTGTGATTAATCAGATTTTTAAATCACTTACAGAATCTACTGTGCTAGCTCTTGTTGAATGTTTTATCAATGGGAGAAGATACAATGAAGCTGTAGTGTGAGAATGTCTCGATGGTATGCGACGATACGGCGCTCGAGCATGCATGATCAATAGTCATCCAAACGCCCTCACATTCCCAACAAATTTTTACACGTCTTCGAGGGTCACCATAAAAGTTAAGAAGGATGCAGTTGATGCAGCTTAACCGCACGAGGCAGAGCTGGTCACTGATTTTTGTTTTTAAATGATTCAATCAAGATAATGTACATTACATGTCCGCTGTGTTTAACCAGAAGAACGATTGGTTGAAAATGAACTTGAACTTAGACGAGTTGACATTGCATGTTTTCCTCGTTGGTATATTGAAAGAAGTTGATGCTAAACAAGTTAGATGAGTTAACATGGTATGTTTTCCTTTGAAGAAAAGGCTTACATCCACCTTCAGCAACCAAGACATACATTTCATTAAATGACTTGAAATTAACTCTGATGAATAGAATATATAGCTTACAAGATCTTCCCGTATACTCATTTATACAACTACCAAGCTAAAACAATCTAATACTACCCCTTCGTACTAGTGAGATTATAATTCTGTTGAGCCCTAACAGCAATATCAAAAATCAAGGGCTATAGCCAGAATACAGCAATACTCTATAAATATCAGAGGGTCGACAGAGTCTCATATATCAAAAATATCATTTCCTCCGCTTCCCCTGCAACAAAACCAAGCAAATTTCAGTTCGTCGCATTATAAATGCTGAAAACTAGAGCACGTCAGAAACATACCGAGCTCAGGTAGTCATCCATGGATGATTGCTTCCGTTTCTTCAGAGAACTTGGGCTTTCATTTGACTGCCGCCCCACAGCACGCTTTGATGGTGTCATGTTCTGAAATATGAAATGACAACATAATAAGTTCACTAGCATAAATACATGATAAATTATTATTATTTTGCTATATCTTGGCTGGTTGAGTAGTCGATGAGCTTGACACATCAATAATGCAAATAAAAGAACCCAGTAGCAAAAACCAGTATGAATGCAGCAAGTTAAGGTATTTAGGGTCAGAGGTATAAACAGAACCTTGGCAAGTTTCTTCTCCTTACGAGCCTGTCTCTCCCTCTCATCATATTCTTGGTTTTCCTTCTCTACCAACCGTATGAGGGTATCACATCTCCTCGCAAGTTCTTGAGTGGTGCGGGACTTCACAAACCAGTCAAATCGAAATAGGGGTGATGTGCGAAAAGCTGCCTTCAGCTCATCCCAGTTTCCATATCCAAGCTTGTGAACCATGCATATCTGTGGATTATTACTTGGAGACAATAAACATCACCGGAAGATATGTTCCAATAAAAATAAAAAGAAGTTCTATCACAGATTATAGAAAATAAATAGAAGCCCTACCATGAAACGGTCACATTCTTCATTATACAACTTCCCTTTGTTCTGACCATATTGAATCTTTAGTTCGAGCCATGGATTTTTGTAGCGATCCAATTTTTTTCCAATGGCTTTCATGATCTCATCTTTCCGAGAAATTCTGGCCTCCCCCCTTTCGATGTTCTTAATGATCCTATCGTAATCTAGTAGGCATTGCACAAAATAAGAGAATCATAGTTTGAGAAAATGCTACTTCTCATATCATCCACAACACTAAACACAAATAGATTATAAGTAAAAACTTAAAGAACTCAAGAAGCACAACCAGCTACGCGGCCAAGCAATCCATAGCAAACCAAACAGCAGCACAGTTAAATCCATAAAAGACTAGCCCATCTCAAATGAGCCCAAATCTAAGAGTTGATTTCACAAATAGGTTATTGTAGCTAATTCCAAATTAGTTGTGCATGCAGGTTATAGTGACACATAGATCTGACCACTAAGAGGCCTCCAAGTAACCTTCAATTCATTACTCGTCAGGCCTAAGACTGAGCCTTGCGTAATTTTATCAAACAAAGTTAGCAGTTCAAACCATAATTCTCAACCAAAGATGTTAATTTTACAAAAAGTTACTTGCATGAAAGAGTAACATACCGTTTAACTCCTTGTATCGTTCTTTAAAAGCTTTAGCATATCTTTCAACTTCTTCCTCAGTTTTTCCTTCCATTTCTGAGGCAATACTTTTAATGTCATTCCGTCCATATTTCTCACATGCCCTAATGAAAGTATTAAAATCTCTTCTACTCCATGAAGAAAATCCCTACATAAACCAGCAGCCAAGTTTAAGTAAAAAGGCATAGTGCAAGCCCAACCAACATCACATATCTGACTCACTTCTTCCAATAATCGCTCCTTTTCTTCCAACTCTTCAGCAGTCAGTGGATCTCCCCCTTCTACAGAAAAATGATTCAAGTCAGTAGTAGTAAGAGAGAAGTCAACATAGTATAGCAAATTCTACAAGGTAGAAAGAAAAGAAAGAACACTTACCTTCAGGCTCATCCACATCAATTGTGTCTTTTAACTGATTCTTTTGATGTGTTTGCTGAGAATGAAAAAATAATGAGTATGCACAAAGATTAAACCGCAATGAACAGATTCATAAAACGGCATAGATAAGTATGCTAACTCAAATAATACCCACCATGAGGTACCGTACTTCTTTTTCATACAACTCACTCAGCCTCTGAGTGTTGAAAAATTGAAAATCATGCCTGGCAACAGTAGGCAAAGATATAAAAAGTCAAATACATATAGCTTGTGAAAACAAAGCAGAATCCGAAAAAACCAACGGTTTCACAAGATGCTTACAATTGAGGCATCCGAGGAATTCGTGGCTCTTTGGGTTTTGCTGGACCACCTTGGCGCATTGTTTGCTTAAAGTACTCGGATTCAGAATAACTAATCAATGGACAGGAGAAAAAAATTATAGCACCAACAATGATGAGCTAAAAATAAGCACAAACTATAGGTACAAAATTAAGATGACAATTACTTGCGCTTCCGCTCTCTTTTTGGTGGTTCAATCCAATTATCACTCACAATTTTCTTGAAATCAAACTTGCCCTCGTCCTTTATCAGCAAGAAAGCAAGAAATAAGCAACTAAAGCAATACTAATACAAGCCAAAACCAAACAGAAGTTAAATAACAATATATGATAGGGATGCCTCACCTTTTCATCATCAAAATCATACAATTCAGCAGCTGCAATACAACAAAATAATTCCAATAATTTATGTTTTAGTCATCCATACAAAGTTATATTAATCAAACAATCAACTAATACTTTAAAAGGGAAAAAATCTTAGGCAACATGTACATACTATCATCCATTTTAAATTTAATAGCATCCTCTGTAAATTTCTTCATTTTGGCATCAAGTTCAGCCGTAGCTTCTTCTCCTTTAGCAATAATTCTGTCAATGTCCTCATCTGTAATTGTGCTATCCTTGGAGCTGAAAACCATTTCAGCACCAAACCTCACCATCTGAAGCAGTTCATCTTTATTGACAGCTGCATTACAAAAATAAATAAATAAAAAGATGGAATGCATCCAAATCGGTTACTGATAGTAAAGTTTTTATTTTGTAAGTAATTAGTAATACAGAAGCCACTTACTTTTCTGCTCAGCTAATCTTCCTTGTTGAATCACCAGAGCATCAAGTGCAAGCTTTTTATAGGCCCTCTCAATCACTTTTTCCTCAATAGTATACTGTTCATGTTCAATCCAATAAGAATTCACCTCACTAGCGTAGCTTATAGCCTAGCGCATAACAGGAACATTAAAAAAAATGAAAAAAATAAAACCTCTGTGCAAAAACGGAACACTTGAACTTCCTTCTTTTGGCCAATCCTATGGGCACGATCCTGTGCTTGCAAATCCACTTGAGGATTCCTGCATTTATCTCCTAGCATCAGTAGACCACAAAGAGACGAAAAAACCAACACCATCACTGCAATAAGTAGAATGAAACTCACCAGTCACTGTCATAAAGGATGACAACATCTGCAGTGGCAAGATTAATACCAAGGCCTCCAGCTCTAGTTGACAACAAGAAAACAAATTTCTCACTTCCTGGCTTATTAAAGGAATCAATAGAAGCATCTCGATCTTCTCCACCAGTATTGCCATCAATCCGACAATATTGGTACCCACGAAACATTAAATAGTCTTCAAGAATGTCCAGAAGCCTTGTCATCTGGATTGTAAAATCAGCCACCCAATTATAACAACTTTTTAGAAATAAGGAGTAAAAATATTAAACCACAATGCAAATAATCAAAATGAACACAAGGTAAAACCGGAGAGGTATCTACATGGACAAAACAACTGATAAATTTAGGGTGTGTTTGTTTTCATTTCCACAAAACATTCTCTCAAAACACACATTTACCAATGCATTCTAATTCAATATAAACCACATATCATTTTCAAAATTCAAAACCATTAAAAATCCACCGCATATCTTTACTTAATTTTGAAAACAAAAACTCAAAATTCATAAACAAACACACCCTAGGAAACTACTGCAGACTTCTATAAAATATAAAAAATCTCAAGCAATCGAAGTTGCTGACGATTTCATACAGAACTGACCTGAGAAAAAATTAAAACCCTGGAATCGCGCTCCTTTAGCTTTGGAAGCAACTTATCCAAAAGAACCATTTTACCTAAAAATGAAATTTAATAAGATGCTGACATATTTGACAATGAATCATCAACTAGTGAACTCAAGATAATCCGGAAGAACAATTTACCAGCATTTGTTATAAGATGGTCCCCTGTAGTGTAAGGGGGGCCAGGTTCAGCACCTTGGAAGAGATATGGATGATTACAGCATTTTCGAAGTTGCATTGCTATGTTCAGAAGGCGTTTACGTTCTCCACCTGCATTCACAACTTCAAGATCTTTCTGTAGCAATGCCCTGTAGTACTGTTTTTGCATCTGGGACATGCCCACTTTGAGTATTGTTTCCTTCTTTGGAGGTAAACCTTTCTCAACATCAGACTTCAATCTTCGAAGAAGAAATGGCCGAAGTACCTTTAAAATGAACAAAACATCAGAAACTATTGGACGAAATAGAATGCTTTTACAATGAATGATAATATGGTCAGAAGTACCTTGTGAAGTTGTTGGACAACTTCCTGCTGGTCATTTTCACCAGAAATTTGGAACCACTCATCAAAAGTTTCAGCGGAACTAAAGATCTCAGGAAGCAAGAAGTTAAGCAGGGACCATAGTTCATGAAGATTGTTCTGCACACCAGCAAACATAGACACAAAATTACATTTACAAAAAACAATAATATTTATAATAAAAGCATTCAAAGAACTCCCACAAGCTTAATTTTGAAAGGAAAAACGACTTATTTAGTTATAGCAGGAAAAAGAATCACCCACCCCAAATTAACTTATAGATGGTTCACGAAACAACAAAAAATAACCTAACAATGACAAAAAAGAAAAGCATCATCAGTACCTGAAGTGGAGTACCCGTAATAAGAAGGCGGTAATTGGTATTATAAAGCCTCATTGTTTTTGAAAGGAGAGAATTTTCATTCTTGATTCTATGCGCTTCATCAATTATTATATACCGCCAGCTGAAGCGACGCAAGGCAGATTTCTCTTTGATGGCCATTTCAAAACTTGTGACACAGACATCAAACTTCCCAGCAACAAGTAACTCTTCTCGTATATGTCTCTGCATCAATATGAGAAGGACAAAATTTATAGTAAAATAACAAAATAGGGCACAGAAACATTCCATCAAAGCATAGTCTGAGTAATTTACCCTTTCCTCAGGATTCCCAAGAAACTTTACAGCACGAAGAACAGGGCAGAAACGACGAATTTCATTCATCCAGTTACCAAGGGTAGATTTTGGAGCAACTACCATATGAGGACCAGTAATTCCCCTGAACTCATGAAGGTAGCCCAATAAGGATATGGTTTGCAAGGTTTTTCCAAGACCCTGGATTGAATAGAAATTATTGATAAATAACACACCAACAATAGCTGAAAAGGAAATCATTTTACAACACACAGAAGTAATGTAAGAGACCAAGCTCACAATAATGAACTCAATTCATAATGTCAAAATGTCTAAGGTAACAAGGATCAATATGGGAAGCCTCAGTTTTCATGCATACCATTTCATCCGCAAGGATTCCATTTATACCATTCTCATATAATCGTATGAGCCAGTTTAATCCAGCAAGTTGGTAATCCCTCATCTTTCCTTGAATACCTGTAAAATGGGAAGAGAAGGGGACAAAATTTAAAATTGAAAAATTAAAACAAAAATATCATTACACTTGAATTCAGTTACACCTTGACAGCAAATATATCAACCTAGAAACAACGAGTTCACTAAACAGAAGAAACATCTGCACGTTCAAATGGAAGAAATACTAGAAACCAGTACCTCGCTATGCAGAAGGATATTATGGTCATGGCCAATAAAAACTTGACTAGTTGACAGAAAAGTTTTTGTATCCCCACAGAAAAACATGTTTATCTCTCATAGTTATAAAACATTAAGTTATATTGAAAAAAGAAGCCAATTGTTGATTTTCTAATATTTATTGATAAGACGTATATTTCCTAATATTCTAAAAGTAAATGAAAAGTGCCATAAATTGCCAATGAAAAATGTTAAGGTCACCCTTAAGCACGTGATAAGTCTCATCCCCAGGAAAACATTTATATAAACACAGGTTGAGATATAATAAAAGACTTTAAGTAGAAAAAAGAGGCAAAATGAAGGTACTTCATAATAAAATTAAATATATAATTCACAATATACAAGTCTCCTACAGCCACATGTGCACACACTAACACTTTTTATACATAAGGAGAGAGAAAACACTTACAAGAGGGTTGAGTTACAAGTCGCGTGTTTCCTGTCCCAGATAAACCATCTTCTTCCTCCTTCAAGCACTCTTCATCTTCTTCCTCTTCAGTTAGTTTTGATGCATGACGACCCCTAATTCATTAGCAAAAGATAGCATTGTGAACATAAGTTGACATTAAATTCATAGGACAATGACGTAAGACCCTCATCAGTTAAGTGAGTAACCTTTAATTAAAATGACAAACAACCACACCAAACCAGCACTAAAAGTCTAGTCACTGTTTTAGCCAATCTCGTTGCAAAGATAGTACTCAAGCACAAAATGCAAAGAACTAACAAATAATTCCTTTGACAAATATAGTATGCAAGATGTCAGTAAATTCTTCCCTGTACTCTTAAATAGTAATATATACATTTGTAAGAAGGCTATTTGACTTTAACCCTATGTTTTCCAATCCAAATTGGAGTACACCAGCTAGGGCCTGTTCTATTGGGCTGGTGCTAGTCTAACAACCGAAGAAGATACATTTTTTCAGGACATCCAACTGTTCATTACGCCCTTCACAATCATAAGAAATTCATATGTGGACCAATTTTTGAAACAGTTTACCAAGTACAGCATGTTTTTCTAAAAAGAAATAAATACCAAGACAGCACTACATAACTGATTAACATACTAAGCTGAAACAAATTAATCAATGTCCTCTTTGAGAAGCAACTACGGCATGAATAAATTGAGATAAGGGACACAGTAGAACTCTTTAAAATACCTTCCCTTCGCCTTCTTTTGAGATGCAGATTGTTCACCTTTAGCAAAATGGGCAAACAACTCTGTTTGCTGCAATAGGTACTTCAATCGACCCTTACCTCTATTGTTCTGCCATTAAAACAAACATTAATATACTTTGCTCAATATTCTCCACAGTCTAGAAGAATGTTAGATATGAATCTCATGCATAACACATGAACACACCATGTCAGCATCTATAGCAGCATTTTGCGCATCCAATATTTCCTGAACCTTTTGCTTCTTCAATTGCTGCATTTCTTTCAGTCTAGCCTTTTCTCGCTTACTAACTTCTGCATTAGTCCCACCATTTTCATCCTGCGTAGAAAAATTAAACAAGACAATGATGTAACGAATTCCAATTCTATGTCCAAATCAGAGAGCCTTGAAACACAGCCTCATACTAGCTTTGAGTAACTCAATGTAGGATAATAAAAAAAAAATACAAAACTCTTGTAAGATGAAGCATTCAACCACCAAAAAAAATTGAAAGTTAATTGTTATGTTTTTCATTTCTTAAAAACATAAATATCAAGTTCAGAAAAAACATTGCTTCATAATATCATTGTATAGCATTCATTACAGTGCATCCATAAATTCAAACGTGCAGTTATTCTACGCCCACTAGTTTCCAATAAATCTTCACTTCAATTTCCAAGATAAAACGCATTAGATTACAGTTCATTTGAACATCAAAGACAAAATATCCAACCATCTTCATTGTTCCGAGTCAGCTCGCCCCACACAACCTCTATTGTTCTAATTTTATCAGTCAACAACTTTAACACAAAAGCCCCAACAAAACACCCGCACATATAAATCCAGATCCATCACATAAAAATTCAACGTGTAAAAGAAATGCACCAAATTAACCCATCCTAAAACCCTAAATCACCTCTTCAATGTCGTCGCCTTCAGCCGCGGCCTCGTCGTCGGAGGCCGGAGAGTTGTCATCGTCGGAGCCGGCGGAGCGTTGCACGGCCTCAAGCTCCTCCTCGTCGTCCTCGTTGATCTGATCATTACTCTGATCGTCCTCGGAGGAGGTGGAAGCGTTGGAGAGGGCTTCGTCGGAGGAGTCACGTGGCTTCGAGGGTTTCGCCATTCGTTGATCGTGCTTGGATCGAGGGTTTCTTTCTTTTTTGAGAGAGCGAAGCGTGAGAAAAGACCGACTTAAAATTAATTTCGGAAGGAGTTGGATGCAAAAAAAGTGAAAGAGAAACGTGTGTAGAGATATTTATAGCCGTTCGATCTGGGAGAGTGAGATGTGCGGTTTTGATTGGCCTCGGGTGCGAATTGGGAATTTCCCGCCATTCATAGTGGAAATCTTGTTTCCCGCCTACACCAATGTAGTCTGGTTAGCCCACTTGCTTAGGGTCCGCTACTTGGGGCCACGGGCTCGGAACCTTCCCAATAATGGGTTAGCCATGATTCATCCCTTTTAAAAAACAAAACAAAAAAGTTGCTATACTTTGGCTTATTTCTTCTGTTAATTTCCTCATGTGCTTTAGGCATCGTATGAATTCAATTTATTTGCTGATAATTAGCTATGAATGAGTAATGTATGTATGATATACATACAATTTTACATTTGTATATTTGTTGATCAAATAACGTCCACAATATTTACCAAAAAATTCACAAATTTATCATACGAAACGTAATAATCTCTTTAATTATTCAATAACTGATGTTTTGATGTTTGAGTAATATTACATCTATAAATCAACCTATACAATACGAGGTGACAAATTTTTTTTTAATAACTTTTAATAAATAAAGCGATAACTACACATTAATTAACTTTTTATCATATCAAGTTAAGGTTTAATTATAAAAGTTAGTTATAGATACATAATTAATCTTTTACATTTTGTCTCAATTTGTTAAAAAGGTTGATAAGTGATCATAATCGAAATATTATCTATAAGAAACTATATTTCTTTGTTTAATTTTACTAATCATCAATCATAAATTTAATGTTGCTCAAAATAAACTTTATATAACTAATAAAATACTACACAAATAATAAAATCCATTATAATCTATAATTAAATTTTATGAATTGATTGTATAAATTAGTTATATGCATAAAGTTATTTAATCCGTGTCTAATCAATTAAACAAAATTGAACAAGGCGACAAAATCGAGTCAAAACCAAAAGCCCGCTACTGAAGACTCAGGAGTCACGTGCAAGGCAGGGGCCTGCAAAATCAGACAATAATTGATGACATATATGAAGGAGTATTAAAAACGATCAAGTAATGTCAAAGTTGAACGTGAATAAGCATGGATATTAGAATGTGCTCTTAAGAAATAAAATTTCCAAAAAAAAAAGGACCGGCGCACCAGCCAAGGCACGTGACGCTCAAATAAAAAGTTACCATAATACCCATCCGCACGACTCCAAAAATTCAAACCGCTTCTCTACAACCGTGATTCAACGGGTACAAATCGGTCAATATGAGAAACAGAAGATAAATGAACTAAAGAGAAGGGAAAAAGAGACAGAGAAATACGTGTTGATCTAATTTTCCACCCCTTCACCGGTCTTTCTTTTCTTTTATTTTTTTATTTATTTTATTCATTTATTTGTCTATCTTCCATTCTCAATCAATCAGACAGAAGTCCGTATCAAACGACTCTCGAAATCGACGGTGCCAGTCGCTGGGAGCTTTTAGCTTTTGACTGAGACGGAACAGTTCGGTCGTAGTCGGAGCTCCGGATTCGGGTGTTCGGTGAGGTCTAAGTTGCCGGTTATTCTTACGTTTTTGTTACTTGCCGTTAATCTTGAATCGTTAACTGTGATTATTTTATATTGATTGTTTATTTACCTTTGCAGAGCATGGGGCAGAAAACATGGTTAATGTTGTTGGTGTTTATGTGTCTATTTTCCTCCTCTTGCTGTAGAGGTAAATATCGGATTCATGAAGTGAATTTATTTCTGGAATTTTAGAATTTCTTCTAGTTTTTTTTTTTTTTTTTTTTTAATTTTTANTTCTAGTTTTTTTTTTTTTTTTTTTTTAAGTTTTAGCAATAATTTTGATGCAATACGTGGTTGCTGGGTTATGAAAATTCAATACTTGACAGCAATCAAGTTGTTTTTTAAAGATTTTTATACCGTTAGTAGGTTTTTGAGGAGGAAGAAAGTTTTAGATATGGTCTCTTATCTGATT
>JANLJB010030772.1:0-31800 GCA_026212285.1 Bursera cuneata | reverse complement strand
AATACCTCATGACTTTTATATACTTTTAAAAAGTATTGATTGAATACCCCAAGACTTTTACAGACTTTTTAAAAGTCTTTAAAAGTCTATATTGAATACCTCATGACTTTTATAGAGTCTTCAAAAGTCTACAAAAGTCTTAATTGAATACACCTTAACTTTTTAATTTTATAAAAGTCATTAAAAGTCTTAATTGAATACACCCCCTAAAGTCATTTATATATGGAAAATATTAAGAAATATCCTCAATTAAGGGGTTGCTTGAAAAATAATCAAGTAAACTGATTTTTGGTGAGTTTCTAACTAAAGAAGGCTCGAGGGACAATAATACCTATTCCTATGTCTTATTCCACTCATCTCTTACTTTTACTCAATTCTTCGATAACTCTTCACTCTCAGTCTCTCACTGCAATCATTTTTTTTTTTTATGACGAAGGTAAGTACTCCTCTTTTTACTCATTATTTAATTTTATTTTTTTATTTAAATTAGTTGAAATTAGTTAAAATGTTAAAAATTTAAATATTGTTAGAATGATTATATGATAGGTTGAAATGGGAGTGGTGTTATCTATTATGGCAGTGTTATTTTGATATTTTTGCGATGGTGGGTTGGTGTAATGGTTAGGTGGTGCGATGATAGTGTGTTTGTTGAGATGATGGTTGTGGGTTATTTCAGTGTGTGGTGCGATGACCGTTGATTGAAGCGGCTGCCACTGGTGGTGGGCGTGTGAAGCGGTTGCGATAGTGGCTGTTGTGTGAAGGGGAAAACAGTGTGATTACCATTTTGCCCTTTCTTAGTTTACTTTAATGTTTGAAAGCAAGTAGTATGGACTATATTCTGATTTCTGAAATCATAGATAAAATATTGTAATTGGAGATAACCTCAAGGGACAAAGGACCCTTGACCCTAGAAAAACGGTGTGTTTAAACTCTAGAGTCTAGAATATTAATTTAGTTATAAATTTTTATTAAAATTGTTTTGTAAAATAATTAAAAAAATTAAACTCATTAAAGCAACCGACTTTTAGAACCAACCCAAGCAAGTAACATTAGGTTGTTTTGGTCATTTTATTTACTAAAAATTTTAAAATATATATATTTCCCTCCTTTTCTCTCTTCTCTCTCCAAATTTTCCATTGTTTAACGCATTATAATGCTTGTCCATCTTGGAAGTGGGCCCTTTCGCCAACACTTTGTTCCGGCTTTTGTTGAATTTAATCCTTGCCTATGCCTTTTGTGGTTGTGGTTGTCTGCCCCTCGCAAAACTTTCCATCTTTTGAGTCTTGACTGATTGCTTCAATTATTAATTAATTAATTTTATGAATAGGGCACTACCAATACCAATACCAATACCACTACCAATACCACTACTACATAACCACGGGATAAATACATAGACACCCCCAAGATTTAGTCTAAGTAACAATCGTATTCCTGTTATTCATAAAATAACATAGACACCCCCAGAATTGGAAAATATGTGGGTTTTAACCCATAAAAATAGGGGTCTTAATGTTACTTAAAATATCAAAATAGGGGTTTATATGCTACTTTATAAATAACAGGGGTGAGTTTGTTATTTAGACTAAACCTTGGGGGTGTCTATTATTTACCCTACATAACCTACCCTTGTGCGCAACCACAAACTTCGCCCATATCCTCGGCCTAGTCTTTTATCTCTTCTTTTGGAGCTAGCGTTGACGAAACCCAGCCTGCAATGGAATCAATAGATGAGCAACAACCAAAACCCTCAGTCGACAAGCCTGCGCCTTCCCCTTTCCTCGGGAAGCACCGGATGGCAGTCGCCATATCTCATCTCCATAACCAGATCAATCTTATCAAGGTAAACCAGATTTCTTCATGTGTGTGTACATATATATATATATATATATATATATAGACCGTTCCAATTCCAAGGTTTTCATATCTGAGGGGAAAAAAAAATCTCATTCAGGAAGAGGTGGAGGAGCTTGAGAAACTGGGAGAATCATCCACTGTATGCCATGAGTAAGCCGAGCCACATCTTCTTTCTCTTTCGCCACATGGTTATTTACATTATCATTCAAATGATTATGTTTATGTATTCTACAGGCTCATACCAAGTGTTGAATCCGTTCCTGATCCACTTCTACCAGTGTAAGAATTGATTAAGAAAGCCTGCCTTTAACATTTTTCTTTTTCTCGTCCTGTCATAATTGCATAGGGTAATTACAGGCGACCCAATTATTTGACGCAAACAAGCCCCCCAACCTTTCCAAAACTACACTCGACCCCCAGACGTTAGTCACCGTCCCGTCAAGCAATTAGAAGCAAGGGTAACAACGTAATCTCACCTTGTCTCAAAATTACAAAAACGAATTTATCATTACCTCTTCTCTCTCTATCAATCTTTCTCACTCTCAATTGTTTTTCTTTTGATCCTTCTCCAAATCAAATACTTTATAATACAGATCCAAATCCAAATTCATCACTGTAAGACCTAACTCCAAATCAAACATTTCAACGCCAATAATCTGGAGTCTTTGGTTAGGCTTTAACAACTTCAGTGTTTTAACATTCATATTTTTAGATGTTTATACACAAATTAAACTTCCAAAAATTGATCTCAATTAAAACACATAAAACCCCAAACCCAGCAACAACCGCACCCAAACCTAGCTGCGATTCATCCCTGCGCACGAAAACAAATTGTGAAATGCAGCTAAAAGCCACGCACCCCTGCGGCCTGCCACTTCCTTTCCGTCAATCGTTACCACCACATCCAAGCGTCAATCATCACTACATAGTCGGCTGCCAAACCCAGCTCAGGTCACCACACAAACCTAACGCTTGCAATTGTTAAAACAAATAAACACTCCCCACTCTCTTTCATCTAATCTCTCTAAATACAAAAAAAACCCTAGTCTAAAACTTCATCCAAATTATACACCTTAATCTCTCCTTGTCGTTCCATCTCACCAGCGTCGCTGCCACCACATTGCGACGCATCAAAATTCGCCTTTTTAAGTGTTTAAGTGATTCGATTTGGGTGTGTGGTTTGGGTTAGACTAGATCTTGGAGGGTGTTTGTTTGGCGAGAAAATGAAGAAAACTGGTATAAGAGAGACCCGTCCCAAGGGTACAAATGATATTACTGTTCATCAGTGAGTTAAACAGCAAATTGTAACGTCGGGGATTGAGTGATTTTTTTGAAAACATTAGGGGTCTCTATGTTCGCTAAATAATGGAGGGTCGCATGACATCTTTCACTATATCATTTAATAATGGAGGGTAGCTTTACATCTGTAACAATCTCTAACCAAATCATTTATGACTTGACTTGGTGTACGTATTACAGGACTAGAGGTCCGATTGATGTTTCCTGGGAACGCTGGTTCAAAGGGACGCATGACTCCCGTGCCCGCAAACTTTGGATCTAGATGCTTCAGTTTAGTTTCCATAAACTAATACATCATTCTACCGAGACGAAATGAAGAATACTTATTTGCTCTGTCAAATTTTTTAATCACGATTTTGAAGGCCTCACAAGGATTTTTAGTACATTCATCACAAGTAGTTGATTATTTGACTGTATGACTGTACCGTACCAATGCCGCTATGTATCTTGGAAGTCAAGCCAACAAATAAAATTCATTCGATTTACAGAACCCTCCAGCCGGGCTTATTGTTTTTTCAGACCCAAAGAAATTTTTATTAACGCATCATGTGATACATGAAACAAAAGTATGACCGGAGTTGAGTTCGGGAATTGTGTTCCAACGTAAGGTACTATGTTTTTCAGCCAAATTCATAAAATTTTAAAATGTACATTTTAAGTTGAGAATGTCTGAAACACCTATCACACGTTTAGGGTCAACACGCAGCAGACTTGTTTAGGTCAACAAAAATGGACCTTGAATGCCACTCCTGAGGAATTGTCAAGGCAAAATTGAAGAGGAATTTAGAAAGACGGCCATATCATACATAACCAAAAGCTTTAAATACTTACATAAGCTGGCCAGGAGACCTACAACCACACGTTTCATACACTTGCCGAAGAGTCAGCTAATAACAAAATGCGGCAGTTCATCTCCTTAGCAAAAAAAGCACAAATGTTACAAGTATTGCAGAGCTCTATATTTACACAGCAAACCAGCCCTTCAAAAAGGAGAAAACCCCAAAAACTGTTGATTCGGCTAGCAGATCTGCCCAAATACAAGGAAAAAAGAATCAAATAAATTAAAAGGCAAAAATAACGAGCCAGAAGTTTTACCTAGGTCTTTATAAACAAAGAAAAATCTCTTTATTACATAAATCCCCTACAAACACAAACATAGATGAACACGTTACGTATACTTTAATTTTACAGAGACAAAAGCTCATAAATAATGACAGTAATACCACATCCATCAAGCAGAATTACACAAGAAAAGTTACCAAATCTATATAGCAGACAAATGAGTACCCCAGATAACTAAATACAATATAATAGTTGGATTAAATAGCTCTCTTTTAAAATGCCCGAAATATTACTTCATATAACTGGATAATTATTGGCAGCATCACATATACTAGTTTACAGGAACACCATATAAACACAAGATAAAGCATCAGATATGAGAGAGTATCAACTACAGGTCAAACTGCAAAGAAATTCCATAATCATGTACCAAGCTAGCAGATGAGGAAGCCATCACACAGTTTACTTCTCTCAAGTTGTCAAAATAAGATTAAAGGAAAAAAATAAGAGCATAACCCAGAAAAAGATATATTTCCAAAGCAAAGTGAAGAAGTTGCCAGGTTTATAAGTTGTTTCATTTATCAACATCAAAATTAAAACATAAACAGGGATTAAGATAGGACAAGGGGCAAACTGAAATCCTCCTTTTACAGTTAGCCAATGAATGGAAGAATAATTGTCATATCATTTTCTTTAATAAAGGCTGAATTATTTCAATCCAATTCAATTTAATTACCATGGAGTCCTACAGCTTTTGTTATTTATTTGTCTATAAGACATTTCATTGACTGGAAAGGAAACAAATACTGAGATACATGAAAATATAAAGGCCAAACAATTAATTTTTATAAACACAACAGAAAAGGAAAAACCACATTAGAGAAGGGAAAGAAGGCAGGAAGCATCTCACCTTAATCATGCAAATTGGAAGTTAAACAGTTTCCTCTCCCAGCATTAATATCTACACAAACTTCAATGCTACAAGCAGACACTATCCAATTAAATCCTAATTCTCAAACAACTTGGGATGAGAGGTTTGATGTCAAAAGTGTCCCTCGAAAACCTTCTTCAGCATGTTGCACATTCATTCTCTGGTCAGAAAGCTCATCTGCGAAACACATTAAGTGCATTAGTACAATGAACAATGTCATTTCATTGTCGCAAGAAATTTTTAAACCCATAATTCTTTCTTTTGGGCTCATGGAGTTCTAAACTTATAGCTACTCTAGACTCCATATCCTTTCGTGGTTACGAAACTTATGAGGCATTATATTCCAAATAGAAACCACCAGGGGATTTGAACCTTTGACCTCTTAGTTGGAATCAAAGGCCTTTTACTACCAAGCCCAATCCTTGGGCTTAAATTGGACACACGTTTCACATTAAGAGAATCAAAGTAACTATAGACAATATAATTAAAGTTGTATATACTATTAAAATGCACCATCTTATGCAGTGGTTTTAATACCAGCAATATCTCGATGCTCATGGATTTCTGAGTCTTGCACCCAAAGCTTATCACCAGGGAATATATTCATATCTGCAAGAGTAGCACACTCCTGCTCAATTATCCTTTGACCTTTGTGAAGTATCTGGTTTTCCTTAACAACCTGCAGATATTGACTCAGTTATCAAAACCTCAATAAACATAAAACATTTTCATGATGCCCATAACAGTCAACCCAACAAGTGTCAATGGTATTAATGTGCATGACCATGAAGGAAAACAAAGATTCACGGCATAGGCACATAACATGGATAGTAATGCCTAAATTTAGACAAGGCATGCATACAAACAGGTAAAGATTGCAAATTATCAAATACCAGATTGATTCACCACAATGGAATTATTTTTGTTGCTGTACACTTGTAGTTCACTTTTGCATTTCCTTTATTTATTGAGATCTTCGTCTTTTTTTTTTTTTTTTAATCAAATACCACATGCTATACATTTACTATAAAAATTGTCAGGGCATCCATGTGAAAAAAGCANTACACTTGTAGTTCACTTTTGCATTTCCTTTATTTATTGAGATCTTCGTCTTTTTTTTTTTTTTTAATCAAATACCACATGCTATACATTTACTATAAAAATTGTCAGGGCATCCATGTGAAAAAAGCATGGGTTTTCCACTTAAATTTGTCAAGTCATTTTTCATAAATTCAGACTACGAAACATTTTCTTTGAATATAAATACGCAATACATTTCAACTTAAAAAAAAAAAACCATGGCTGCCAAAAATTTAAGTCGGCAAATTGAGATGCACATAATTTCTTACAGTTTCACAGATTCCCAAACAATAATGCAAGATTCCAGTAATTAAATTCCTTAAAAGTTTAAGAAAATCTGGATTTAACCATATCAAAATTCTCAAGTGTTGAACCTTCTGTAAAATTCTCAGAAAGACCATGAAAATATCAGAAAGGTCCTCTGGAAATCAAATTCCAAATGTTTGGTCATCTAGATTGTCAGTGAACCTTACCCCAAGAGACTCCCATATCATCATTTTAAGTTGGTATATGGATGTAGAAGCAGAAACTTTTAGATTTATTAAACTTCCATAATTGGTCTTCCTAGAGCGCTTTGAAGTTCGTCGATCTGGCTCAAAAGTCGACTCAGATGCTTCTAAAATCGATCTAGGAGCTTCTTTTCCACGCACAAGGCATACATATATGTCTTCATCACAATAATTGAGTTTCTGCATCAACTCACAGCTTTCTCTTTCTCCAATGCAAACCTCACATATCTGGCAATAATTTATCAGCACAAAACCGGAGATTAAGCTTTGAATGCATTCAACAAAGTAGATTTGTAATGACTTGAGTTCATACCAAACAACTAAAGCAGAAAAACTTTCTAGTAGAAAATAATAACTCGGATTTTCTTTCAAGATAGAAGTACCTAAACGTAGTTGAACTTAACTACCCAGACCTTTTTTGAAAGTTGCTATAGCATCCTCACTTAAATAATACTCAGAATTTTTAAAATAAATAGAGAGAGAGAGAGAGAGAGAGAGAGAGATTGAGGTGAAGTCTGAATTACCTCAGGGCAAGTCCTAACCACAGGCCATTTAGATTCGATCTCAATATTTTCTTCATCACGAGGACTGAAAGGCTCCTCACATATTTGCACCTCCTTTTCAGGCCCAGCCAAATTATTTTCTGCATTATTACTAAACTCAACTACAGCGGATATGCCTTTCTGCTCGATTCCACCCCATTCTTCACAGAAACATTTCCAGTCATTCTCAGTAACAATTGTCAGCCCATCTGTCTAGAATCCAAGTACATGGGGAAGTTGGGAGAAAAGGATTCTATTATTAGAGTATAAAACTAGTAGTCATTCCAATCAAAAGTTTAATCATTGAAGCAATTTGTATACCTGTAATTTGATTATGTGAAAATGGAAAGTAATAAAAAAATACATGCAAGAAAATTCAACGTTATCACCAATCCTTTCTAGTAATACTGGCAACTACAACTTTGCACTTAAGTGATGATACAAAAGTACATACATCATGTACTTACCGTTGAACCCTTCTGAAAAATTGAACCACGTTTGCAAATCAAATCAGGAGGCCTTTCCAGGAGTCGCTTATGCTGGTAAATACAAAAAGTGTAGTAATTATATTAAATAATTATCAGGGAGGGAGGAACAAGGAGAGAAAATATTGAAAACGAGAGCAGATGTTTCAGAACAGATCACCAATGCCCACACACTATATTTTAATTTGTCATCCGTAGATAAAAATTTTCAACCATAACTCATTTCATATTATAAGTCAATTTTAACATTACTGGTGTTGACCATCTCGGAAAAAGTGCATTATTCCTAGAAATTTAATAACAATTGCGTAAAGATCCCATCAATTTGGAGGGAGAAAACATATGTTTGAAGAGAGTCAAATGCATCAATAACCTTTAGAAAGGAAAAAAAAATTATAAATAAACAGCCTTTATCTAAAAAGGTTTTAGGATATGATTATATATAAAACCAACCCTATTTGAAAATGGAAACTTACCTTTTCGCATTTAAGCAAATCAATGACACCATCCAGAATTTCAGGCTCCGCAGAAACATTTTTTCCACTTGTACTAATGTAGCTTCTCCATTTTGAAAGCCATGATGAGGGCACCAAGTAATATTTGCAATTTAAAGACAGCGGAACAGTTCTTCCCAAAGCTAGTTTTTCATGATTTTGGCGCTGTTTAAGCTTCAGAGCTCTACCGCAAAAAGAATGGAAATCAACACACTAGATTACCATTATAGCTACAAATAGAAAATGAGTGTTCAGCTCGAATGACCTTATGGAATCCTCAATGCATGCCACTTCAGAAAGAACATCGCTGCATTCCGGACACTGTTTATAGTCTAAAGAAAAAGCTGAACAACCCAAAAGATCATCAGGTTTTACTTTGATGGCATCTTCATAAATGAACTGCCACAGACTCTCTGGAACCAGCAACCGCTTAGCACCGGCAGCTTGCTCAGGCATCAGTTGGCCATGGGGGCACCTAATTGAAGTTGTTGGTCCAGCATCAGCTTCACTGGGTGAATCAAGGTTTTTTCTTTTCGTCCACTGTTGCAGCCTAAAAAGAAAAAGTGACTTGCATAACTACATAAACAAAGAGAAGGATAAACAATAAGAAGAAAAATTTGCAATCTTACCAAGCCTTAGATACATAGTATGTTCCATCCAAAAACTTCCCTGATAGCACACTATCTGCAAGCACTTTCATTGATTTTCTTCGATCTCTATAACTATCGGCACATACCACAGTGCATGCCCCATCAATAAGGCAATTCAAGCAGTAGTCATCATTGGTCAGTGCTGGGCCCCCATTATACTGAATTTTAAAAGCATTTACCAAATAGGCATGAGCAATATAGTAAAGAATACAATAAAAAAAGAAGGGAAACAAAAGCAAAGCAAAGACATCTGAAGTAATCAATGCAAGTAGAGAATATTCAAGAATAAGGGCTGAATTGAACACAATTTCATTTAGGCTCCAACAACATTTATTTTCTTATTTCTTAATATATTTTTGGTTTTTGGTATTTTTACTAGGGTCAACTCCACACACCTCCCTTATGGTTTAGTGAAATCCCACATAAAATCCTCAAGTTCTCAAAATCCCGCACACCTATCTTTTCTGTTAGCAACTGTTAAATGAATTCTGTTAAGATATATGGACCAAATTAACCCTGACGTGTACAGCTGGCTGTTAAAAAATATTGAAAATTGTAAAGCAAAAATCCAAAAATTAAATTCAGAAACTAAAAAACCAAAATTGTAGTCTGCAGCCATGCATTAACTTCATCATCATTATCCATATCGATCTCTTCTCAATTTATTCAACTTTCAAATCTCAACGAGTACTTGCTTTATATCCACCATCATCTCCTCCCACTTTCTATTCTCTGATTCCTCAAGGGCTCATTCGTCAACCTCAAGTCGCTCATGCTCAGTCATGATATCTCTTTCTGACTTCAAAACAAAGATGAGGCTGAGCATAACAATACCCATTTGATCTTTCTTCAATGTAACCCTCATACTGAGATTCCACTTCCTCCTCAGCAGTTAGGCTTTGCATCGCCATGGGTGGCCTTGCAAGTCCAGCCATGTGTAACAATTTTTTTATTTTAATTTTAAGATTTTAATATTCCGATAAAATCTAATAATTTAATGTATTAAAAATATTTATTTTAAGTTTATGTATTATCTATTACCATTATGATATTTTAAGCTTATTTTATATTAAGATTTTTTTTTAGATTTCAATAATTTCTAAAATTAATATATGTTTATAACACTTTGAATCTTAGTCAACTGTTGATTAGATTTTGATCCAAGGGTTGTCATTAGTTTACTAACATTATTGGATCAATAATATTAGTAAATCTATTTAAGTTTATTCATTTTGATTTTGGCATATAAATTGACTATTTTACCCTTTTCACTAATATTTTTAACAGAAGATAACTACAGCAGCAGACGCATAGTCTTCCAAAATGAATAGGATGTTATGTGGAATTAACCCTTTTAACTATGATAGTTTAATATCTAATAAAACTATGTAGACCATAGTCTTCCACTATCTGAGTTTTGCTTACATGTCAAAAGATTTCAAGGACATTTCTATGATAAAGATACAAAAAGATAATTTTGCTCTGCGCAATCTAAACTGTCACCACTACAACATCTTTTGTTCCCTCTCTCGATAGGTATGATATGCAACATGTTTACATCTATATCTGACTTTACATAGAAGAAAGATGCCACGTCAGTACCTACCAGGCATGGGCTGCTAACAATTCCAATTTCGATAATTCTGGTATTCAGGCTATCATGCCTATTATCTCTCAGCCTGATCACGAACACATAAAGAAGATCTAATATATCCCTTGTTTGACTGAAATTCAAAGATGATGCTAATGTTCCAAAGGAACAAGCTGCTCAGACTAAGGACTAAGGGATACTTATCGGACTCTGAACCTATGAGACAATCAAGCATTATAAGAGTTCTACATAACAAAAGATGAACAACGAAGCCAATGCATCCCAAGATACAAGCAGGGAATAGGGATATAGATGCAGAAAGTCTTCATCACTTATTCGTGAAGGCTTTACTGACATCCTAAATGGAATATCCTGAGGGACTCAGTCCGATGACAAAAATGAGAAGATATGAAGGAGATTGAAATACTCCATTATTTTTAAAAGACTGTCTCCTAAGTGTCAGAGTCTGAAATTTATTTTTTTAGGCCGTTTCCCTTGGGAGAGCGAGGATTACCAAAACATCCTTTCTGAAATGGTTCAGCTTCTTATTGGATTTTTAATTCCAAAGGATCCCAATTGGGCCAAGGAATGTCCCTAACAACTATAGCCAGCATATCATTTTCAGGGTATAATCCTCACCTTTCTCAACAGGCTCTTCAAAATTCTCCAGATCATGGACCTCACGATATCAACAATCAAGCAATCAAAGTTCTTTTTTTTTTTTTAATCTATCAGAATAACTATCATATCACCTATGAACACGCTGCATGCTAAATTCAAATACCAACCTCAAAATTCAATACCAACCGCATATCCTTCAAATAAATTCAAATATAATTTTAAAAATTCAATACCCATTACATATCTTTACTTAAACATCAAATCTTTTTTGAAAACAAAAACAAAAGATTCTCAAACACACACCCAAAATCTTTCTGAAAATGATATTTCTTGCATAGTGATAAAATAACATTCCATTTAATCATTGCTTCATCTGCTTGTCTTAAGAAAGATAAATTATTGAAAGAACAGAAAAAGGCTCTGCCTAGATAGATAGAAGGGATATGATAACACAGGTTAAAGTAATCTGAACTGAAATAGATACGCACCTGCCCACCTTCACCCCATAGAAACAAGATCTTTTAAAAAAAGGTACCACACGAAAATGTGGAGGTTAAAAAGTAGATTCTTTGACAATAAATTTAATCAAGTGTTATAGAATTCACAAATAGAAACAGTAAAAAAAATCATAACAGAGTCAACTAAAAGGAAACACCAATTAGTTTTTTATTAACCAAAAAAAAAAAAAAAAATTCAAGTAAATACCTAGATAGCATGACACATGTTTCATAGATTTTTGCGAGGCTACAAGCTTGTGTAAATACCTTGGATGATAGTTTAATCCAAGCCTCAGATGACAACCGCTTCATGGAGCCAACCTTTGATACTGGGACTTTACCGTGTGAGCATTGCAAAGGTGCATTGTCTAGAACACTGCATCATATTATAGTGAAATACATTATAATAACAATAAGGATGTCGAGTATTAGCTGCTTTTGCCCATTTCAGGACTGTTTTAAAATGTCCTGAGAACTATATTTTGAGTCTTTGATTATTTTGAGTTGTCCTGACAAATACATGTATAAACTTACTATGAATGGCTTGTTCACTGCTTTGTAAATCTTTCTTCAGTTAGTACAATTTTTTTTCCTTTTTTATTCCTTATCCACAAAAAGATAAAATCAAATCAAATAAAAAAACAAGAACAACAATACACAAGTAGTATAGATTCAGGCTTCAATGCCAATAAGAGAGGAAGCAAACCAGGAAACCCAGAAGATGTCTTGGCTGTAGGAATAACTAACTACCCAAAAAAGCAAATATCCTTGTCTACAGGACCAAGCAGATTATTATATGCACAAAACAAAATGCAGAGCAACAAAAGATATAAGAACAAAATTATCGAGAACTTGTACATACGGTGGGGAGATGTTATCCGCCCATTGGCGAAGCCAATCTGTAGAAATCCAAAAAAATGGTTCTTCAAGTGACCGAACAGGTGATATAGAAAGAACCAAACGCACTTCCTGCCTGCGTTCTGTAAAAGTATTCAATTCACTCTGCTTCTTTGATTTGTAATGTTCACAAGCATCAACATATGACGAATTCAGCTCTATTATCTCTTGGCAAAGATGTGATGGCAGATAAACACCATCATGTAAGAGAATTGAATCATTTTCTATTTCCATATCATTGATATCATAGACCACCTGTTTCTTCTCTGCATCCTTCTTGCTATGCCTAAGATTATACATCAACATGTATGCATCACTAGAAGTGAATCTCTCTGCATTACAACTGTTACTAGATTCTGAAGACTGTGGCTGAACATCAACATGGTTTACATTGGTGCCATTCATTCCTTCTATAACAGGTGGACAAACAACATGCTCAGAACAAACACCTTTAGAACTAGAAGTTGAAAAGCCTTCTCCAAAAGGGTGATGACCTAAGTTTGAGACATGCTCATCATCAAATTCCCACCACTGCCCTGTATTCTCATCCTTAATAAGTGCAATATAATGACCACTGTTTACAGCAGTTCCCTTGTGAATCAGTACAGCTGACAAGTCGTATGTTAGATCGACCTCAGATGGCTCAGAGAGTCTCTGCTGCATATTTAGTTCTCCCGGGAAACAAAAAGCAGAAGTGATTTTCTTCTTCATGGTAGTCTACTGACACAAACCAATTCACAAAGGAAACATTAATATAAGGAAACTGATACTACAAAATCAGTTCTGCACTATAGTAGATGACAGAATTCTCAATTAAGAAGATTGCTCCTGAGTACCATACAATAACTACAATAACAGATATCCAATATTGGGAGAATTTAGAGAGGGAAAAAAAAAGCAAAGATTTTGTAAACACTTCGTTTTCTAAGTGGAACATCAGAGGCTTATTAATATTATACCAATATAGGAGTGGACCAAGTGCTCAGTGAAAGGATAAAGGACAAACAACTTTCTTAGGGGAGGTACAAAAAGCTTAGACAATTCAGTATAATCTATGTTATCAATGAAAAATATTGAGATACACTCCTACAACTAGTACAGCACCAACTCTTACAAAATCAGCCCAAGACCCCTTCCCTATTAAGATGAATTAGAAACAAAGATGAGTCTTCGACAACAATTCTAAGCCACTAAAGCTTCAAGGATCATGAAAATTGTGGCAAACCAATCACAATAGCATCTGTCACTAAGCATACAGATGGCAGCAATTTAAGGCATTGGCGATACACCTCAAATATAAAATTCAATTGAATTGACCCCTAAAACCTTGAAGATTGCAACATATAATAACCAAATACAAAATGACAACTGCGTATGGGCAAAAGAATTCCTGCATATCAGGCTATAGAAGGCAGATCTTTCTTCATCCCCTGGACCATTTTGTAGCCCAATAAAATTTCACAAGATAGAATAAAATTACAGTCATCAAGATATAGTAGCATATAGTGAGACCATATGCCTAACTTTACAATTTGCAGTCAATCTCCATACAACAAGAAAAGAGTTTATCCTTTTTCTTTTTCTTTGATAAAAAGGAAATATATTACGCATTTTTTCCCCTAGTCACCACAGATTTAAGTCCTCTAATGCATGATTATTAAACTTTAAGAAGCTATAAATCCCACTAGTATTCAAGGAATAAATGTTCCATATAGCAGAATTGTTAAGAAAATATCTTTTCCATTTGCCATTTGGCATGCATCATGTAATTTTAAATAAAAAGCAAAATAAAGGATAAAGAAAGAAGGATATATATGTTAATTAAGCATGACAGTGGGTCTCAAACATAAATCATAAAGTACCTTTGGAAGGAAAACACAGCGCTTAAGCTGAAAATTAAGAACATCAGGCAATGACCGCAGCTTGATGCTCCGAATAGCATCAACTCTTGTTCCACATGATTCGCAAAAATATTGATTATCTCCATGAAGCTCTTCCACACTAAGGTAATCATCTAAACTCTCTTCTAAAGTTTTTAAGCCCTTGACATTCAACTCAAGCTCATAAAAGTCTTCCATCTTTGCAGAAGCTTCAGAGTCTCTTCCACATTTTGAGCACCTAATCACCACGAAAGAGCATGGGTAAGACGACATTGAACTTGAAGCTCAATCCACAGCCACAGACTCCCTCCAAAAGTAAGTATAGAAAGTGGTAAGAAAAAGAGAAGTCATTTTACTTGCTTATATCAAACCACAGAAGAAAATATAAAATTTAGATAAGTTGTCTTCACCACATAAGTTGTTTTCTGAAGAGTACAAGTATTACGTACTTATAACTGTCACCAAGACTTTTAGACACGTGAAGGATGACCACATGTAGCCCTTAAATGTGAAAAAAAATATTTTAACTAAGCCATAAATACCTAAAGAGGGAACAAATCTCTAAGGAGAAAAAAAAAAAAAAGCTAAATTTAACTTCAACATGATTAAGGCAATGCTCTAAGTGCAAAACAGGAATATTTCAGTTCTAAATAGTGGACCTTCTCTGATTAAATAAACCTCAAGAAAAGATATTACTAGTGCTAATTAAGGAGGAATATTAAGAAATTTAATGTAATAGACAAAAGTATCGAGCAACTCGTAGAATAGAAAGACAGCATTAATCAACTTAGCGCCTAAAATCAAAATCTATAATGGTAGGATAAAAACCAGAACTAGATTTGACAAGATCCATTCTTACGTTGTCACATGTGACACACTTCCACGGAAAAGATCTTGAACAATGGTTCTAGGCTTGGAAACTTTAGAATGGCTGAAACAACGCTCAAGCAAAGAAAGAAGCAGGGTCAAAAACTCATGGCTATCCTGTTGAACTCCATTGTCTAACTCCAAAGTTTTTATAAATGGAGCTGAGTCAATAAAAGCCATTTTGCTGGCATGCAACTGTGCAAAAAGTCTCGCAAGTTGATCCAATACAGGATGTTGTTTCAGAACATCTGGCTCAACAGAGAAAACACCTTCACGAAATGATTTATTCATGTATAGGCACTGCAGTATGCTATTAGCATAGCATGTTGCTCCGAGATTGGTCAGTCCAGCCGGTGAAGAAGCAGAGGCACGGAGATCCTTACACAGGTCTGGACCAAGAGCTTGAACAATATCTGACATTTTCTGCCATAATCCAGATTTCCTGCTTCCATTGGGAGGTGGAATCAACCCACAGAAGCAATTAGGATTATCCTTAGTATTTACACGGCAGCCTTGACAAACTGGCTTTGGAATCATGTAAAGTTGTTTCACATCATCATCGGTTACCTCACCAGTTGAATGAATTTTCCTATGCAAGGCCAATAAAAAAAACGCAAAAATACATATCAAAAGTTGAAAACATAATGCCAGAAAAAAATAAATTTACTTGGGAAACAAAAATGCTTGTACCTCAATATTTCAGAAGTGGTATCAACATCAGCCAATTGACGGTGTCTTTTATTTTTACTGCGTGTGGTTGGTCGGCTCATCTTGTCAACAACCAACCCTGTACTGATCATTTGTAAGAAGATTTTGTCACAGACTTTACTCATCACCTCTTCTAGTATCAAGTGGTCAATTTTGATTGAAATAATTGACATGTATTATATTAATTTCAAAATTTAAACATTCCACATAAAGATTACAAATTTTAAAAACCAAAGTTGAAAAAAGTACATTATACATGATATATCTGATTAGATCTCTCTATCTATCCAAAAAAACAAAAAAAACAGATAGATATAATTTCCCAAAGAATAATTTATAAATTTGATAGATCAAACCAACGTGTGATACATAAAAGATTATCTCAGATAGATACAATTTGACAATAGACCAAATGAAAGCTTAAGATGTACAATTCTATGTTAGTAAATAAACAGATGAATCTCCCACATTTTCCAGGCATAAGGATTATGCTTGACTAAGAGCCAAATAATTGCAAGGGTAACTAATCATTATATATGTTTGACAAACACATGAAAAATTATCATACAAAAAAACTTCGGTTTTCAACAAATCTAAGTAAATTAAAAATAAAATATATACAAACAAGACATTAACAACACACTTCAGCACACGCATTGATTCAATTTAAATCATATTGGGAGGTTTTCTATAGATTTTATAATTGTAAACGCAAGCCATGTCTTTTAAAAAAAAAAAAAACTAGAGTACAATCAAAGGATAAATTTTTGCAAATGGAGTGATTTGTAAGGGCTCTACATTATTTTATCAAGGATAAATTTTTCAACTAACGACTAAATTTGAAGTTAAGTTTTGAAAACTATCATGACATTCAAGATATAACAGATTTTGCATTCCAGAGAATGTTGAATAGATTTGACCAATTAGTTGAGGGTTAAATGAAAATTTTTCTTTAAAATTAACGGTTAAATTGGCGAAGTTAATAGTAGGGGAGTTTTAAAAAATTTCTGAAATATTGAATGGTAGATTGTATTTGAAGTATATATCAGGGGATGCAAATGATATTACCCCCTTCAATAAAACAAAATTTAATAGGTATACCGCGTTAACCAATTGAAACTACAATGAACAAGCCATTCAGCTCAGAGCCCTCTCGAATCTCACTTCACTGAAGAGTAAAAATAGGTTCTCTCTTCCCTCCATCTTCCAGACTCTACAACATTTCTTTTTTCCAAAATCTTAAGAAAAAAGTGCAACAAATTTGGCCATTTTGGTTGAACCAGAATCCAAAAATCTCTAAATTCAAGTTGGTGTAATCGAGTCTTTTGATATTTTTCTAATTGCAGGAAAACTTTTGTTCAAATTCGCGTAACAGTCTATCCTTATTCCCTTAGTTAATTATTATGATCATGACTCTGATATTTTTTCTTTTAAGTTTTCAAATATTGTCAATTAACATACCAGACTACATTTTCTTTTGGCATATTTTCATTTTATGGTATTGTAGGGTTTCTTTTTTCATCTTGGCTTACGTTTACAATAATAAAATCTACAGAAAACCTCCCACTACGACTTATAAATTAAATCAATGCACGTGGCAATGTTATATATTTATTATTTGATTTGGTTAATCTGTTGAAATTGATTTTTTTTAATCAAATCATCTTTCATGGATTTGCTGAACATATATAATGATTAGTCACCCCTGCAACTATCTCGCTCTTAACTAGGCATAAGGATTATGCCTGAAAAATGTGAGAGCTTTATCTATTTTGTTTCCCGACTGATAATTGTATAATTTAAGCTTGCATTTTGATCTATTGTAAAATCATGTATATCTTAAGCTTCCGTTTGACCTATTGTAAAATCATATCTATCTGAGATAATATTACATATATTACGAGTTGGTTTGGTCTCTCAATTTATCAATAATTCTTTGGGAAATTATTTCTTTATATATGTATATGAATAGAGAGATCTGATCAGATATATAACGTATCATGTACTTAGCCACTCATATTTGGTTATTTTCATACTTATCCCAAGTTGACAAGATAAAATTTAGGCCATAATTCATGTAACTCAGAAGTTCCTGGCTATCAAAATATTATTTTGTAGGTTTATTTCGATTTTTGAGACAAATCTCTTTTTAAGCAAAATGGTTATCAAGATTAGAGTGTGTTCCTATATCAAAAATATTAAGTGCAGTTGTGCAAAAGTTTCAGTCATTTCAAGTTATTTAACTGTAGCCAGTTTGTAATCTGCATTACCCTAGTTATTAAAGAATTTTATATTTTGTGTTCATATAAAAGTGTAGAAATAATTAAGCTTTGATATTTTGGTTAAATTGTAACGATATATAGTGTTATATAGTGCTATCTTTCGTAGTGAGGTTAAGAACTAGAGTTTATTTGAGCGAGATTAAGAAGCACAAAAGCACAAATCAAATTATGTGAATAAGAGACCAGGAGAAGCTCCATATTGGCTTAGATGTTTCATTACCTTGTGTTTGTTAAATCTCTATATTGTCCTTTTCCCATAGTTTCAGCTAAGTTTTAAAATTAGCATGAGTTTATTGGAATTACAATATCTATAGTGAGGTTGCAATACCAAATTACTTTGCTGTTAGGTCTGTTCTTTTGTCTGAAGTAGGTCTCAATAAAATCCAACCTGAGGGGAACAGGATAGGTAATGTTTATAGCTAAAATAAGCATGCATTGAGTTTATTTTTCGAAGTCTGATGCATCTTCAGATTGAGTAGTGTTAGCAGAAAACCAACCCAACCTAACCTAGATAGTGCCCGACTTAATCAAGAAAAAGAAAACATATCATTCGAATTTAAACATCTAAACTTCAACCTGATACGGAGCTTTCTCCCATTCTTCTATTCACAAAATCCAATTTGTACTCTTCAATTTCGTAATCTCACGCAAGTAAACCCTAATTTTCAATGTTCAATCCAGATTTTTGATCTCTAGATCACTCTCTCACTATGACATTGCTCATTACAAAGTGTTTCACGTTCTCGATCTACTTAGCATGTGTTTGTATTTATGGAGACAACACAAATATTATTCAACATTTTTAGATCAATTATCCACGGATTGGTGAATTTTTATAAATTCAAAATTTTGTTTTATGCACTTTTATAATTGTGCACTTTCAATTCGCAAAATCCATTAGATAATAGATGCACTGTCTCTTGCCTAGGTTTTCTAACAAACTAACATACAAATTTACAAAAAATTAAAAAAATCAGAAAATAAAAAATGACACATAAAATGGGTATTGTGAAAATAACAACAAAGAAAACCCCAAAAAAAAAAAAAAAAAAAATTACNAAATAAAAAATGACACATAAAATGGGTATTGTGAAAATAACAACAAAGAAAACCCCAAAAAAAAAAAAAAAAAAACTTACCAGCAGTGGTCGGCGCAACCGCCGGTCGCCGATGCAATAGGCGGTTGGATGGTGCGCTCTGCTGGCCGGATCGCTGTGCGGCACTAGGTATGTTTGGCTTGTGCAAGGAGTTGACGGAGAGACCGTGAGAAAAATAGTGGCTAGGGTCTGATTTATAAAAGTATTTATATATATCTGATTCCGTGTGATAAGGTACATGTAATTCTTGTGCTACCCAACCAAAAAGTGACACGTGTCCTATAACTTCCCCCTCCTTCCTTCGGCCTGAATTTTCAGGTTTTTCGTGTAAATCTAATTGCCACCTAAAACAAAGGTCGTAAAGGGGCAAAATTAGTTAACTCTCTTGTGGCTTACGAAATTGACATTTAACCATTAATCAAAAAGTGACACGATCTTTCTTCTTAAATGACGTAAATAACTCTTAATTTTTAGAATTAATTTCTAATAACTTTGCTGTCATATCGCTTGAATTAAAAAACATGTCTTGAGTGAAATGACTATTTTGCCTACGGTGATCCTCTTTCCTCGACTCATTCCTCTACCACTTCAGTTTTCTCCCTGAACTCTCATTCAACAATGGCAATAAACACCAGGATGTGTATTTTCTCTATAATCCAAATATTGAAATTTTTTACGACAAAACAAACATGGGAAACGGAAAGAAGCCACTTCGGGCACTTTTAGAACTGGTCGAACAACACTTTAATCCACTATCTCTTTGAATGCAGGCTACTATTTGAGAAAGAAGAAACCACAGACGTTTCAACTAACGAAAAAGTGGGATTTGATATGACAAACATCAGTGTACAAATAGAGCATCTGCTAAAGCTAAGATGATGGAAAAATCAGATTCATGGCAAGCCGATGGGAAATTTAATGCCATAAATCTTATGAAACACAGACGTTCAGACCCTTCCCGAATTAGATTTTATGCTTAAGTTATCTCTCTGCCTATGCAAAACCGAATACTACGGGGTCAATATTCTAATAATCGATTGAATTCATTCTCTCCATTACTTTCACTTACTGATTAACAAAACTGTTCAACAGTTTGGAGGTATATCCTCTTGTTTTTGCAGCTCATCCATCTAAAACCAATCAAATAGCAGTGGGGCTTACTAATGGTAGACTACATGTTCTTGAGCCCTTTCAATCTGAAGTAGAGTGGGGAACATTGCCTCCTGTCGCCGATAGCTAGGAGTTTAGCACTACTTTTGGTTCAGCTTCTTCGAAGGAACTGTCAAGTAGCAGGTTTTTGTTGATTGTGACTGCTTCAACAGCCTTATGGACGACATTGTCTTCCATGGGAAATTCCAAATTTCGGAATCTTGGTGAGCGACGAAGCTTCTCACTACTTAGGAATATTATTGGCCAAAATCAAGACGAAGCTGCAAAGAAATTATTGGTACTTTTATAATGGAAATGATCAAATGGGCAACAACGCATTCATTTGTATCTACACCCTTAGATAAGCACCTTTTTAACTTCTAACGGCCCAGGTCAACTTAATTCAACGGTCTGTTAATGCTGGTGAGAGAAAAAGGACAAAGTGACGTCTTTTTTTTATCATTATTATTATTAATGGCAAGAAGATTGAGAAGCAAGCTAAAATCCAGGGATTCGCCTTTCTTGCGCAATGAAACTGTAAAAACAACCAAAGAAAATTTGATTAGCTTTAAAAGTCTATGCAACTTGCGTAGTTCTTTCCGGTCATCATTAATATTCAAATCTCACCACATTTTCAACAGTAGCGTCGAGAAAGACTGCCTAGAGAAAAATTCTATTTTATGAAAGAAAATTGATCTTTTGGGCTTTGTTTTGTTGTTCTTGTCACATAGGCTGCGAATCTTCGTTACCCCACTAGCTAGCCCGATCTTTTTTCTTAATCCAAGTTTGCTTTTTTTTTTTTTTTTTTTTGCTGTTTAAATTCCTAGCTTGTCCTTCCTCTCTGATCAGTCTCTGTCTCAGCATCTTCGTGTTTTGTTACTCAGCAACAATGGGGTTCTTGAGTTTTTCTTTGCTCCTTGTATGGTTGCTTCAGCTTGTTTCTGCACAAACAATCACTGAGCCTGCTGAAGGTCTCTCTTTCTTTCACCATGTATAGATTCTAGTACAGTTTTATTCACGTCCATGTTTCTCATAAACTTTGCTTTTGTCCAGTGGCTGCCCTCAATAAGATGATCGATCACTGGAACTTAAGAAGTAAATTGAATTTCACAACTGACCCTTGTGCCCAGGATGCTCCATGGGGTTCCAAGAATGCAAATCCCCGTATTTTCTGTGACTGCACCACCACTTCCTGTCACGTCACTCACTTGTTAGTAGTTTATCATCTTTTTTATCATATTTTAGCTTCATCATTTTGTTAACAGCAGCCTAATCTAAATTTGATTTACTCATGATTCAGAAAAATTTATGCCAAGGACATTGTGGGAGAGATACCAAGTGAGCTGTTTCTGTTAACGAAGCTAATTGACTTGTAAGATACTGAATTATTCCAAAAAATTTTCCTTAAATTTTAGTTCTCTTTGTCTATAATTGAATTGATGCTTATAAATTATGACGCAGGGATCTGCGTCAAAATGTATTAAATGGAACCATCCCAGTGGAAATTGGACAGTTATCAAATATTCAATACCTGTAACTGCCAACAACCTTTCAAAGATTCTATGTTTCTAGAGCTTTTGAAATTGTGGAATTCATCCATTTTAATACTTTTTCTCTGTGTTGAGTAATTGAACAGTAGCCTGGGAATAAACAATCTCACAGGTCAAGTGCCTCCAGAACTTGGAAATCTCACCAAGTTGATTAGCTTGTTAAGTGCAATTCTGCAAACTTTGAATATCCATTCGCTTTTTAAGTTGTTCATTCACTACATTTGTTGGAACAATTTCTAATTTCCTCGGTTCCTCTGTTTTGCAGGAGCTTTAGCTCAAACAATTTCTTTGGATCATTGCCCAAGGAGCTAGGAAATTTGACATCTTTACAACAGTTGTAAGTTGTGTAATTCGAAATTCATATTTAAGAATTTCTTTATAATTAAGCGTTGCAACTTAAGGAATATAAAACCTTGAAACTGTTATCGTTTTTTTTTAACTCTCGATCTTATGTTATTTGGACTCATCTTTCAGGTATATTGACAGCAGTGGAGTGAGTGGACCAATACCACAAGAATTTGCAAATTTGAAATCCCTACAAATCCTGTACTTCTCTATCGAATGTAGATCATTGAAACAATCATTTTGAGAAGTAGATTATTTGATAATACGAGCTGTTACCTGATTTTTATTTTTATTTTTCCTACTCTTCTATTTTCCTTTTTCCAGATGGGCATCAGATAATCTCTTTACTGGAAAGCTTCCGGAATTTTTTGGGACTCTTACAGAGCTCATTGACCTGTATGCATGATTTTCCTAATTTATAATGCGATATGTTATCGTCACATCTATATTTGACTGGTGCTCTTTGCCATCCACAGCCGACTTCAAGGAACACTGCTTGCAGGTCCAATTCCAAGCAGTTTCGGTGCTCTAACTAAACTAGATGACCTGTAAGGTCTTTAAATTGAGAGTATTATATTTTTAACTAAGGAAATTTCCCCTTATGAAATCGAAATTATTTAATGCTATTTTATTATTTATAGGAGAATTGGTGATCTCAATGGTGAAGATTCTACCCTTGATTTCCTGGACAGTCAAACTAGTTTGTCTATGCTGTAAGATTTTTGTACATTATTAATGCTCCAACTTTTTTTTTTTTTTAATTTTTATCTGTTATGAATTCAAAGGATGTTTTGCATTTTCTTCGCAGATCATTGAGAAACTGTAGAGTGTCAGGACAAATTCCTGGACGACTTGGCAAATTCGTTAACTTGAAACTACTGTAAGCAATCTTGAAAACTAGTCAGTTCAGAATACTTTGAAATATGTTCAGAGTTTCCTTCATCTGTAATAATTTGATTGTCATATTGCACTGAAACAAACTATTACACTTTACTTGCAGGGACTTGAGCTTCAACAAGTTAAGTGGTCAAATACCTTCCTCATTCAAAGATTTTGCCTCGTTAAATTATCTGTAAGTAAATCTTGTTTTAGCTCTCGTTTCTCTCATCACTGTACTATGAATGAAGCAAATAATTAGCTATAAAATTCATTGTAAACAGATATCTGGAAATCCAAATCAGAGTATCTCTTGACCTGAAATATTGTCATCCCAGTCTAGATCCTGGTGCTTAATAATTTCAAGATTACTTAAAGTTTAGGGGCACAAGCTACAAAATTATGCTATCCTTTCATTTAGCATCCTCATAAATACTTCAAGATTGCATATACTTCATAATGACTCGATTTCATTTTTCTTAATTTGACATCTGCGTTCTTATTCTGCTGTTAATAGAGTATATCTTAGGGCTTTTTCTATCCGGTTTTCTTCTTAAAGATGCTCATTATGTATCTCAGCTATCTTGGAAACAACAACTTGAGTGGAGAGCTGCCTGTGAACATCATAAGTCCTAAGCTCATTGCAATGTAAATGCTACCGCAGATCTGATTAGCCTTCTGTCTTTTTATAGTTCATGCACTACTGTTTGCCTATTGAATTGGCACTTCCAATCCAACAAATGCTTTAACTATTGCCCTGCAGAGATGTCTCATACAATCCCCTTTCCGGAAACTTACCACTTAATTTTGCCAAAGCAGGATTATCAATGTAAGTTAAATTACTTTGATTATTATCAACTTTTAAGAAACTACCTAAACTGTTCCATCATAGGTGCGTATTAGTTATCTATTGACGATATGGAGGCTATGAAAACTTTCTTTTGTCAACCTTCTTAGTAACATCTGTTGCTGCTGACATGAACTAACTTCACTCTTTCTTCTTCAGGAATGTCGTGGGAACTTCCATCAATGCAAACAGTTTGGTGGAACGGTTAGATTTTTTTCAATTCAGTCTTGTTACTTGTTAGTCCTAGATTAACCTCGTATTTCTCTGATTATATCGAAAAAGAAAATGTCCAAACATATCTTATCCTTAATCTTAAGAACTAGTCTAATTATCTTCTACATTGTTGGTTACAGGAAGGCTTCTAGGTTGTTGCAATGCCTCGATGGCAGCACCAAGTGCTGCAACAAAGTTCCATCCTGTAAGTGCTTGCAATCTTTTGCAGCTCAAATTGCTCTGAACATCATTTGATCATTAAACTACTAGAGAAAGTAAAGTTTTAAGCAAGTTAGACATTACTGGACTTATAACATGTGTTCACTTGATATTGTTTACTCTTGAATGTAATCAGTTTGAGATCATTTATGCTAAGTTATTTTTTATGACTTCACCCTCATTTATAATATCATTCCAGCTTCATTTTCTGTCAAGTCTGGAGGCACAGAAGGAACATCAGCATCTGGCATTGAATTTGATGATGACTCTGAAGCAATGGAAGCTGCCTCTTTTTACACAAGCTCTGATTACAAATGGGCTGTAAGCAACATGGGGAATTTCATCTCAAACCCACATGGACCCCAATATGTAGCCAAGACAGATTCTCAAATCACAGGAACTTTAGAGTCTGAGCTGTATAAGACAGCAAGGACCTCCCCAAGCTCTCTGAGGTATTATGGCCTTGGTTTGAAGAATGGGAAATACAATGTTGATCTTCATTTTGCAGAGATAGCAATGGAAGACTCGAAGTCTTGGAAAAGTCTTGGAAGGCGCTTATTCGATGTTTACATCCAGGTATGATGGAAAAACCCTGTTGGAAAATTTAGAGATAGCCTTTACTATAAGCTCAGATTCTCTTCTATAGTGGATGAGACACTGTTGGTGATCAGAGTGTAGCAACTGTTGACTTACATCTTTTCTTATTTGCCTTTGATTGCTTAAGGGTGAGAGAGTTCTCCAAGACTTTAACATTCAAAAGGAAGCAGGTGGATCCAAAAGAGCCTTGATGAAAACTTTCGAGGCAAATGTGACAAACACAATCATGGAAATCCACTTCTTTTGGGCAGGGAAAGGCACTTGCTGCATTCCAGAACAAGGCACATTCGGACCTTTAGTGTCAGCAATCCATGTTTCAAAAGGTTGACAAATTTTCTCCTTTTTTTCTTCATTAGTTGCAACATTGTTTTCTTATCTTAATTATCTTTTATAACACTTCTGCAGCCTCTGATGGCTCTGGTGATTCCAAAGGAGACAAAAAGCGTGTGGGAACACTCGTTGGAATAGTAGTTGGCTGCGCGGCAGTGCTTGTGATAATCTCCTCCATGTTCTACCTCTGGTGGACAAAGAATAAATCTTCACGGCACATGCGAGTTTTCACAGAGTCACCAAAGCATAATTTGGTAAGATGAAGCCACATTTGGAAGCTGTAACAAAAATGATAAAAAGAGGCGAGCGCCTTATCCTCTGCTACCCATTAGCCTCGTTTGTAACTTGTATATTAATCATGTCAAATTGTAAGTGGTCCTCGTGATATTGTTCAGTTTGTTGTACTCTTGTTGGGTGGGGCAAAATAACAGCACGATCACGGTGGGACTCGAACCCACAATCTCCCGCTCCGGAGGCGAGCGCCTTATCCATTAGGCCACGCGATCACTTGCCAGACGGCATTTGACGTTTAGTTTCAAAATCAAATTTTTACTGTTGTTCAGCCAACTAATTTTTTATTTTATGTAGGTAAATTCTTAACTAAATATATTGAATAAATACAGTTTTCAAATAATTAAAATTTAATTTGAGTTTATGTCATCTTGAAGATATTTTTACTATAAATGACATATACAAATCCTAAAATCCGTTGAGTCTTTTATCTTATAATTGATTTTAACAATAATAAATATATGCTCCGCGATAAAAAATTTACTTTATATTTTATAAAAGAAAAGGCCACATTTAATTTTTTTTTTCATTTTTTATGCAATTAATTAGTTCATAATCGAAATAAACATGATTAAAGGATAATTAAAAGAGTTTTTTTAATTAATTTATTAGAAAAATCATTAAGAAGCCCCCTTAGGTTTGGCCAAACGATTCAAAAATCTCTCACATTTCACGAGTATAAAACTACATCCTCGTTGTTAACTGCCCCTTACAAAAAAGCGGATTCTAAAAAAAATTAAAAGTTTGAAACTTACAAAGATATGCAAGACCACCAAACACAGCTAGAGGTGTCAAAAGGCCAGGCCGGCCTAGCCCAGCCCAACCTGACTCGCTACAGTATAAATGTAGGCCAAATCAAGGCCTGGGAGGGAGACCTAAAGGCTGGCTCGGCCTGGCCTATCAAATAATATTATTTTTTATTTTTTATTTATTTTAAAATTTTTAATAAAAAATAAAATAGCCAAAATCTTTTTATAAAATTTGTTTGTTCAAATATATGATATTAAATAATATGGAAAAAATCATATCCATTTTTGTCTCCATTATTAATAAAATTAATTTTTTTAAGAAATTAAATAAAAAAATTTCGAAATATATATAAATTAAAATTAATTAACTAAATAGTAATAACCTAAATAGTATAAGCTTAAATGGTATTAGCTCAGACTAAGGCCTAAAATTCTATACTTTGGTTCAGCCTAACTTGTCACTATTAAGACTTGACTAGGCCTTTATGCAAAAAGTGGTAGACGGACCTTTTGACATCTCTGGACATAGCTGCTCGTTATCTCGCCCACCGACGCAACTTCTTCTGATTTCCTCTATAACAGCTTATGTTTCTACCTTGGTATAAGAAGAGAATTATTTTATTGAACATAAAGATGAATACAAAGGGAAATTTTACACCTCTCGGAATCTTATCTTACAAAGGATGGAAGAGCTCTTTATATAGAACTCTGGTTGAAAGCAAACAAAAGCGACAATAGTAAAAAGTTACAGCCATTATCGTCGACAAACTGTAGCAAATAGTAACTTGCCATTATTAAGGTGAGGTGGAAGGTTTACAATGTTAGGGAATTTCTGACCCGTCTGATCGTTCTCTAATATCTTTATCATATCTCCACCAATTATAACAATCAGGAAGTGGTGGTTTGTCCGTTTGCATGGATCAAGAATCATGATATGTCAAAGTCTATGTCTTGACTGTATGGGTCTTGTGAGTCTTGAAAAAGAGAAGAACATGGCCGTTAGTGTTGGTTGAGGCCAAAGAGATCAACTTAGCCATAAAGGATATGGAATGCTACTTTCACGTGGTTCCAAAATTACACCGTGCTTGTAGGTTGAATGATAAACTTTTGTGTAGTGGCTAAGCTAAAAAGTGTAAGTGCTTGGATATTGTTCGCAGGGGCATCTTCTTGGACATAGGGTTAGATTTAGGGACGGATGCCATAATTGATCTCTGAAATTTGCCATTGAAATTCTTTGAACTCCTGAGAATAGGATTCCCATCGTTGGGTAAGACTGTAAGGATAAACTCCATATTCTTTAAAATGAGAGAAATATTGAAGTATGTCTTGCTCAGTATAAATTTATATCCTTTTGAAAATAAGGATGACATGCTATGAAGCTCTAGTGCTAAAATGTCTATTACGGTTATGGTGAAATTCTGACTTTCAGAGATTGATATCTTTGAACTATTTCATGAAAATTTGAAAACAGTCAACTGGAGTGTCTTGAGTGACTTTGTTGTAGATCACGATGGCTAAGCCGTGTGAGTATATTTCCTAAATTGAATTATATTCAAATAGAATATTGTTGGAGAAAATATCATAAAAACCAAAGATAAGGATATTCAGGATGAAATTAATGTTTCCAAATGGGAAGGGATCAAACCAAAATTCTGACCCAAAGGGATAGCCAAGCAGAAATTCAGACCAAAATGATTTTCTTCCCATTAGATAATTTGTTTTATTATTTTGAATATTTTATTACTTTTAAATTCATCTCAATTTAAAGGATAAAATAGTTATTTTGATCATCTGACAAAAGGATAAAATAGTTATTTTGATCATCTGACAAGATTCTGTCCCTGTCAGAGTCCACTTTTCTCTAAGCAGCTAACGGCAAGGGGGTTACTGGTATATTTCGGAAACCTCACTACGATTGTAATACAGGAAAACCACAGGGGTATTATACTACAACTACGCATTTGACTTCCTCTTCTAAGAAAGTGGACAACCCACATGGAACTGTATGGATCTATCTGTCTATGACTTCTGACCGTAGTACCAATGACATTTCCAATATGGGACACATCTTTAGACTCTCGGATCAATCTCCACGTGTCCACTCCACACATCCAGTTAGATCAAGCCGCTGTCATCGTGAACCATACGCGTGATGCTGTAACAAAACAAACCCCAGAAGCATCGCGTGTTGTAGCAAAACTCACCCTCTCGCGTCTTCTGTTCTGATTCTTGTCTTTCAGACACACGAAACACAGCCCTCCGACTTGCGGTAAAATTGCAGCCTCTCACCAAGTCATAGATCGCATCGACGGTCCATATCCTTCGACGTCGACAGACCGAACTCATGTATTTAAATTAAAATTCACCTCTCTTTGACATCCTTACCTTCTCTATCCTCCCCTTCTCTACAACACATAGCGAGAGAATCTAGAAGCCCAGTCGCAGCTTCAAGTAAAAAAGACGGCGGTTTGCATCTCTCGGCTACTACACCGAGATTCTCTTTATATATCTTTGAATCGGAGTGAGGCAACAAAGCCGACGCCGTTTCTTTGCCGACGCGAGCCTCCTCTCCCCAGATTTGGCGATAAATTCAAAAACCCATCGTTTCAAGTAATGGTAATTAAGCACTTCGCAAATCTTAATTAATTAAAACTAAACTGTGTTAATTTTAGCATTCGAAGTCGAACAACTCAGTGAAGAAAGCGTTGAAAATCGCACGACATAGATGGCGCCGAGCACGATTCGGAAAGCAATCGGGGCCGTCAAAGACCAGACGAGCATAGGCTTAGCCAAAGTAGCGAGCAACATGGCGCCAGACCTCGAGGTCGCGATAGTCAAAGCCACCAGCCACGACGACGACCCGGCCGACGGGAAATACATTCGCGAGATCCTCAACTTAACCTCTTATTCTCGCGGATACGTCCACGCGTGCGTGTCGGCAGTGTCGAAGCGTCTGGGCAAAACGCGCGACTGGATTGTGGCACTGAAGGCTCTGATGCTTGTACACCGGCTGTTAAACGACGGCAATCCGATGCTTCAAGAGGAGTTATCGTATGCAACGAGGAGAGGAGCACGGCTCCTGAACATGTCCGATTTCAGAGACGAGGCTCACTCCAGCTCATGGGACCACTCAGCCTTTGTAAGAATTTATGCTATGTATTTGGATCAAAGGCTTGAGCTGATTTTATTTGACAAGAAAGGCGCTTCAGGCTCTGGAAGTCAAAAGAATGGATTTGAATCGAGAGATAGAGGTGATTTCGGGTCACCGCCGCCGAGACCTTACGAGTATGATTATGGAGACTCTAGAGGGGATATGGGTTATGGAAATTATGGGATGACGAGGAGATCTAGATCGTTTGGTGATATGAGTGAGGCTACGGGGAGAGAAGAGAAAAAACCAGTGGTCGTGACTCCGTTGAGAGAGATGAAGCCAGAGCGGATATTTGGAAAAATGGGGCATTTGCAGAGACTGTTGGATCGGTTCTTATCTTGCAGGCCAACTGGGTTGGCTAAGAATAATAGGATGATTTTGATTGCGTTGTATCCGATGGTGAGGGAAAGTTTTCAGATTTATGCGGATATTTGTGAGGTTTTGGCTGTGTTGCTTGACAAGTTCTTTGATATGGAGTATACAGACTGTGTTAAGGCATTTGAAGCGTATGCTAGTGCAGCTAAGCAGATTGATGAGCTGATTGCCCTTTATAATTGGTGCAAGGACACTGGTGTGGGGAGATCGTCCGAGTATCCTGAAGTTCAGAGGATTACAAGCAATTTGTTAGAGACTTTGGAGGAGTTTGTGAGGGATAGAGCCAAGAAGCCCAAGAGTCCAGAGAGGAAAGAATTGGAGGCTCCTCCTGTAGAGGAACCTGTACCGGATATGAATGAGATAAAGGCATTGCCTCCTCCAGAGAATTACACGCCTCCACCACCACCTGAACCAGAGCCTGAGCCCGAGCCTCTGAAACCACAAGTGGTCGAAGATTTGGTGAATTTGAGGGAGGATGCGGTTACAGCTGATGATCAGGGGAATAGGTTGGCCTTGGCCTTGTTTAATGGGCCTCCGGCTAACAATGGTAATGGATCATGGGAAGCATTTCCATCAAATGGGCAGCCAGAGGTGACCTCGGCTTGGCAAACCCCAGCTGCCGAACCTGGCAAGGCAGATTGGGAATTGGCATTGGTCGAGTCAGCCAGCAATTTGGCAAGACAGAAACCAACATTGGGTGGTGGGTTCGATCCATTGTTGTTGAATGGCATATATGATCAGGGCATGGTGAGGCAACATGTGAGCACTTCCCAATTGACTGGTGGAAGTGCAAGTAGTGTTGCATTGCCGGGGTCAGGGAAGTCTGCAACCGCAGTTTTGGCTCTCCCAGCTCCCGATGGAACTGTGCAGACAGTTAATCAGGACCCTTTTGCTGCATCATTGAGTGTTCCACCTCCTTCATATGTGCAAATGGCTGACATTGAGAAGAAACAGCACTTGCTAGTGCAAGAGCAGCAGGTATGGCAGCAGTACGCGAGCGATGGAATGCAAGGGCAATCTAGTTTGGCTAGGCTCACTGGCACTGGATACTATAATGCGGGTCCTATGAGTATGACGCCTTATGGAATGCCACCGGTCAATGGGATGGGACCGCCGGCTGGGTATTTCCACACGCCTTACTGATTTTTTCCACTTATATCTAGAGATGTCATTCTCTTTGTTTGTCTTCATGTTAAACTCTAGTGATTTCTTATGTGATATGATGTTGTTCCGTCAGTTTGTGCACAGAACTTGGTAAGGGAAGGCGGGAGTGGGGAAGAGAGTTTGAAGAGATTAGTGATTGTTGGGGGAGGATCTGTAATCCATTTGTGATCATGTCATTCTGTGCTTTTGTAATATTAGAATTTGTTGACATCTTTGCATTTGTGTTATCCTTGTCTTTCGGACACAAAACTAGATGGAATTTACTTTGATTTCTTGTCAGTGCATTGGGATTCAGATTTCTTTTTTTGTTTTTTTTGTTTTGGTTTGGTGTCATCGACCATCTCTAATGTAGTACCATTACATCAGATCCTCTGTGGAAGGTTATGTCCTTAGCAACGTCACTGGTTAGGTCGTCCACCAAAGAGAGGAAAAATATGGGGGAAATGACTCTGACCCCCCAGTTAGATTACTCAAAATCACTAAACCCCAAACTTATACTAAACTAACATTAACCCTCCAAATACTTAACAGACGTTTAAGAAACAGTAACAATTATAAAAAAATATACTACAATGACTAAAATATCCTCAATTCA
>JANLJB010030771.1:17588-31727 GCA_026212285.1 Bursera cuneata | reverse complement strand
AAATATCCGCTCAAATTTGGTTAACTTGATAAATTCCCCGAATGGATAAGGCAGGAGCGGTAAACCCATTAAAACAGGATCCAAGACAAGCCGTATAAGCACGGCACCCATGTTAGAGAAAACAAGTCAGTCGTTGATCTCAATTTCCCGAAGCTGGTAACCTCTCAAGACGACATTACATGAATCCAATGTTGGTCCAAACACAGTGGAACTGTAACTCTTCAGCCCCCCGCATGTTACGTTCTTGGAGTTTGACGTGCAAGCAAGAGGCAAGCACTTGATAGGTGCACTACAAGCGTCAAACATCACACAGAGTCACAGATGAAGGATCCGAAAGTCCATCAACAATCCAGTACACCCGCAGCTCTCCCCTCACGCGTTTCCCTATAATGGTGGCTGCCAAACTGAAAGGAGTTTCGACTAAAAACCGCCCGGCTCGGAGATCACGGTCATATTCAGTCCTGGTTGTAATTCGTTTGTGAAATGAGCATCAAGTGCGGCTTTCACGTTTGTAGCAACTTGGTCAAATATTGGGCTGGCTATGAAGCCACCACCGATATCCAGGACACGCAGTTTGGGCAAGCCAAACTGTGATGCGGTCTCGAAAACCCTTTTAGCTTCTGCTATGGCTTCAAGATATGCGCCAGCGTCCGTGACTGCGCTTCCAACATGGAATGAAACTTATAGGACGTTGAGTTCATGGCTTTCGCAGCTTGAAGCAGCGGCAAAACTTCCATGGGAAGAGCACCGAATTTGAAACTTTGATTCGACTCAACAAAGAACATTTCGGATGCCACTTCTTGATCTTGTCTAGCTCTTCTTTCGAATCAAAAGCTGTTAAGTCAACACCAACACTTGCTGCGCACTTGAGATGAGCCTCCGCTTTGCAGGGATTTGCATAAATGACACGAGTGGGTGAGACCTCAAGTGACAAAACGGACTCAATCTCGCTTGCACAGTCAATGTTTGAGCCAAGATCGCCAAGCAAAGCCTTGGTGGGGTTGGACTTGACGGCATAGAAGGGCTGAATTATATGAAGGCTACTAGTCTACTTGTCGTAAAGGGTGGTGACAACATCCAGATCGAGTACGTAGAAGGTTTCTTCTTTTTCAAAATTGATGATCGAGTCCAATATGCATTCGTGAGGCTGATGTTGCCCATCTTTTTCAAAGACCCTGGTGAGGCTCTGGCTGATCTGATCACAAACTCCTGCTCCCAATAGGTTTTGGGAGGTCATAGAGGAGGACTCCATCGCATATGGAAGAGAGAAGAAAAAGAATCCGAAGTTTTAATTGGCGCTGTAGAAGTTGGGTTATGGACTATGCGTACATAAAACTTTACACTCAAAAATCTTTATATTTTATATATACAAGTGGTTATATTCAATGCGCAAGATAAATATCTTCAATTAAAATTCATTTATTATCTATAAATTCCATAAAAAAATGATTGAAAGGGTCATGTCTGAATATCACGGGGTGGAAACATGCTACAGATAGTGAGAGTGACTAGGTAGAAAAAATGTAATAATAAATAAAGAAAATAATAATAAATGATAACTTGCAAAACTTTCTCTACATGCAACGAACCAAAGGATAAGGAGAAATTATATTTATAGCAACATATACAACAGTGGAAATATTAAGTAACATGTATGATCGATGGCTGCTGTATTTTTATCAAAACTATAGAATATACAGGAGACTTTGATTCCTCAGGAACCTCCTCTTACTCCAAAAAAATGTTCCTCTATTATTGTCCCATCTACTTGCAAGTTTGCATCTTGAAAATTGTAAGATGCCATAAGGTGGTTGCAATTTCAAAAATAAGGCATTCAACTTAGCTCTTCCTTTGTGCAATTCAGATAAATAGGCTTCAACTATTCAAATTGATTGCAGTTTCCAGTGCCAGTTCTTCTAAAAGTCTTTCGACCATCTCACTAACAATATCTTGAACATCAATTCGGATATCCATCCATGTTATGGATTTTGCCAAGTCCTTTTGCATAAGTTGCTCCAGTGCTAGAGAAGACTGCTGTGACAGGAGGTGCCAGTCAACACATTTCATTACCTCAGAAACCAAGCTTGTTCCTGCTTGAACTGGTTGGATTTTTTGTTTGGCAAAGGATAACCACGAGGAGCAACCGAAATAACTCTCATATACCTCTCCTAGGACTTCATTGGTATAGTCAAAGAGTATCTTATGATCACCTAGGAATTGGGTAGGCATTACCTCCATTTTGTCAAACAAGCATGAGTCAAGAAGTTGGTCCGATGGATGGAACTTCTTTGAAAGTTCATCCCAATTTGTACCAGAAGCTTGCAAAACCGCCCTTATATACTTGGACATGCAGTTATCCTCGTCTCTGGCATTACTTGAATTGATCTTCAGATCCACAGAAGATATCATGAATGTAGCAGAAAAGGTTTCTTCATAATTAATTTGTTTTGGCTCAACTGCCAGCTCAGCTGCAGAAGTTCAATTGGGTATATTCAGCTGCATTTTTGGAAGAAAGAAAAATGAATGATTTCTAACCTGAATATTTACCAGGTTGAGATGTGGTACTTGGAGGGCTAGTAATATCTTCAGCAAACTGCTCAAGAACGGATACTGGACTGGGATGCTCTGTTTTATCTCTCATGTCGTCAGAATCCTCCAAACTCTTAACACTCAAGGGGCTTGAAGAATAAACAATTTCCGGAGATAACGATGTACAATTTTCCGTTGATGAATCCTGGAAAACTCCAAAATTGGTGGCATAAAACAATGCACTAAAGCATGTTAGAAAGCATCAATAAAACAAAAGGCAAAAGTTAAAAGGTGTTAGAAATGTACCACTTCTAAGCATGTTAAATATTGATTTTCTTCGAATCCCTTGGCAATGGCAGTGCTCTTATTTGCACCAATATGCCGCTGGTCATTTGGTTCTAAAGGCACTCCTGGAGAACTGAAATCTCCCATGTTTATGGCATTACACATTTCTACAATGTCCACAGAGCCTGCAGAAATTTGATGAGCTACTTAGACAAGATAAAGTAGTTGAGCACTTGAAAATTGGAAAGGTAATGAAATTTGACCTGTAAGGCTCAGACTATGGTTAGGCGAAGAAACGCTCTCATGCATTTTGATATCAGAAAAATGATTCTCAGATATATTAGGCTTTGTATCAAGGGTTTGCAACCGTTCTGTAAGCATCTTGTTATTGGCTGATGATGGAGCCTCTAAAATATGCCTATCTGGACCAAAATAACTGTTCTTCTTTTCTTTCTGGAACCTCTGTCTCTTCTCATTTACCATTTGGTAATTGCTGTAAGGAGAGAATCTCATTTGTCTAGAAAAAGAGCCATGTTCCTGGTGCCTTTGAGGACTAAGTGCAGACATGAAATCATATTCGGGCATAGAAATAATCCTTCCCAAGGTTTTCGGAAACTGTTTCCTTAAAAAAACTTCATTTCCATTCCTTAACATCTGAGAGAGATGTTTTGTAGGATCAATATATATATTTGATTCACGATGCTTAAGATGCCTGACAATGGACAATTTTGAGTTGTCATGGCCACTTCCACTATTTAAAGCAACTTCTTGTCTGGTACCTGATTCAAAACCTTTCACCTTGCCCACTTCTTCTCTCCTCTTGACATCAAGGGAAGATTTTTCAATTTGACTGATGTCAGAATCGATACATGGAGAATTGCTCTCCCGAATCTTCAAATCATTTCCTTTACCACCATCTCCCAAACCCTGAATGTCTCTAGAAGATTTATGTAATTTAACAGTTGAAGATAAGGACTTCTCTTTTCTGCTTAACCCAATAGCATGTCTCAACTTCCTTTTCATATGTTCAAAGGAAAAATATGCAGGTTTAGCATCGTTTGCTTTATTTCTCATGCTATAAAGGGACTGGGGAGAAGAGCAATCAAGAAGTTCACCCGCACTATTTTGCATGCATGTTGGGCCAGACTTGAGACCAACAATTGTGTTTGAGGGTTGAGGATCAACAATTTCCTTGGATGGGTATCTATCACAAGACTTCTGAGTATAGGCTGCCTCTTCACATTCCCTGGCAGAAGTTCTACAAGTTTCTGACAATGTAGTTTCACAGAAAGATCTAGTCTCCTGCTGTTTTCCCTGAGAATCACGTAAGTCTTGGATATGTTTCACTAGTAGGGAATTTGGATCTTGCAGCAGCTTTATGAATAATTCCTTGTTGGAATTCAATATCTCTAATGCATCCAAGAAATGTTTAGACTGGTGGCTTGCTTGATCTCTACCATGGTATTTTCGATTGACAAACTTCTGGTTTATAAATGCTTCAGCAGCCTCATTCATCTGAACTTGCAAATTGATCTCACTAAGCTGGTCATTCCTCTGACAACTGACACTTCTACAGCTGCAATCTCTCCCTTTTTTAGGATGCACCCGATTGCAGGATGTTTCATTTGATGCTGCTGAATTGAACCTTTTTGATGTGCTCACTGAATTTCCGTGAGAAGGCTGTGTATGTACCACAGTTGATATGTCCTTGCAACCATGCATCTGAAAGGCCTTGCTTGCCTTTATTCCATGGTTCTTTGCTCTGTGACTAAAAGTCCGTGAATCAGATTGCACATGCTTCACTCCGCTAGTAGTAATCTTCTTCTTTGTTTGCTGCTCAGTGGCCATCCCTTCTTCCCTTGTTCTTGAAACATCCACCGTAGAAGAATCGTGTGACCGAGTCTTGTTTACTCCATTCTGAAAAATATAAAGCTGCTAAGCATCACCTACAAACACTTCTTTGTAACTTTCTTTTCAGAAATAATAATTAAAATAAAAAAAAATAAAAAGGAAAGGGGAAAACAGAAAGTAGAAACATGATTCAAACTAACATATGTTTTTTTATCATATATGTATTATCTGAACTTACCTCAATGCATTGGCATTTTTCGTTAGAGTTGGAAAGCAAATCAATCCTATTCTTTATATGTCTATCATCTGCAGACGGGAAAACATTATATAGAACTGTTCTCAGAATCCATTCCAAAACAATACATGAAAGCAACAGTTGCACAAAAAAATTCAGTTTACAAAATAGCCACAGGAAGGAGAACAGGTTCCATCCGATCGAAATAACAAATTAAAAATCATAATAAAATAATGTAACTCCAACATCAATAACAGTAGTAAAAGATCTTTGATCATATTATTCTCAAATCGTATAATTGATGGGTACTCACCTACAACATGTGAATTCAGCCCTCTATGAGAAATGAGCTTCTTCTTAGACTGACCTTGGCTAAAGTCACAGAATCCAATTAAACTCCATGCACAGCGGGATTTGTATCTCTCGTAGAGCAGAGGGCTCCCAGGCGATCTCTTGTGCTCCATTACGAGTGAAAATTCGCAAAATTAGTACACAATCTGCATCGGCGCCGCGCTCTCCCTAATGTAACAACATCAAACCTGAAGATGATCCAGAAAATGAAATATATAACATCTGTAGATATAACTGGTAGCTATAGAGCACAAATTAGCAAAACAGACCCAAAATATTTTCCTGTGGTTGTTATCCAATGCCAAAAACAAAAACAAAAACATCAAAAATCTGGGTCCATCGGCTAAAATGTTTTCTGTTATGAGAACAATAAACATATGAAAGAACATTATTTAGAAACGCTGTACTCTTTTTATTACTAGAGCCACTTCGTAGAACCAGAAAACAAACACAAGATGCTGAAAGAAAAAGAATTAAGAGTACCTGAAACAGATCTTGAACTGAAGAAGCAGAAGAACAGCATTTAGCTCATAATTGTTTTACAGTAACCATGAAAGAAAGGAGAAGGAACATTAAAGTTGAGGTGAGGTGGTGATGATGATGATTTCCAACGACAAAAACGAAAACAAAACAGTAGCCATGTCCCTTCTCCTACCCACAATAATAAATTCAGTTTACGTTACTTTCTTTCCTCTGGCTCTGGGTCAAATATGGCCACATAAGTGTTTAAAGTTTTAAATTAAAAGAAGTTTGCCATTAAAGACCAGCCAAGCATGAAAGTGAGAACAGAAGCTAAGTGCATAAGAAAATAAAGGACATGGGAAACGGGAGGGTAATAATGGAGATTGTTTGACGTAGCAGTTATGAGTTATGGGCATGCGAAGCAGCAGCAATGACCAAACCAAACCAAACCAAACTTTCAAATGAAGCAAAAGCTTTAAAATTTTGTCTTTTCCTTCTTCTTTTCCCTCCCTTTAACAGTTATTACTCAAGTACGATGTCGTTGTTGTTGGTCGAAGGATGCCTGGGACGGGAACTGTGCGAGGTAAAACTTAAAACTGTGTCGTTTTCTTGCTATTTGGTGCGGGAGTAGCGTCTGTTGGGGTTCTGTATAGACGTTGTTGTCGCGTGTAAGAAACATCACCTAATAGGCTAATACTTGGTTATCCTTGTCAATCCAATCTCAGGAAAAAATAAAATAAAATAAGTATGATGCCCGTGCCACCCTGTGTCGTTTTACCTGATTATACTGCGTAAAATTTTCAAAATGGGTGTCGTCATGTCGTGTTCTGCCTTCTCAACTCCCAATCCATAGTTGACTTTCAATTTTTCAAACTTTTAATTGTCAGTGGCATTCGGCTTACGCTTCAGATATTAAAAATATTAATACAAAAATTTATATAGATATTCTTATAGTTTTGATTTCCAAATTAAAAAAAAAAAAGAATATTATGAAAATAGACCCAAAGAAGTACCTTGAAAAAATTTCAGATTAAAAATTTAGACACTCTAACTCCTCTCAATAATTTTTCTTTTTAGTTTTTAACATTCAACGATCAATAAATCATTTTGAGCGCATCGATTATCAAACATTAGATACTAACAAAAAAAGATTATTTATCGAAATTTTAGAGACTAATAATAAAATATATATATATATAATTGTTAGATAGAATTATGATATTTAAATTTTCAACACTTCAATTATTTTTCAATAAGTTCCCTAACTTTAGTCTTTTTTTATTTGTCCAATTTTAAACTATTAAGTTTAGGATTAACACGTTATAAATTATTTTCCTTTTTTATAAGAATTACATAAGAAAATCCATCATAATACAATTATACCTTATATCAAATACATGGCATTGTGGCCGAGGGAATTATAGTACTATTTCAACTATCATTTAGACTAATAACCCGCATCCTCTGATTTCATACCTATACATGTGAAAAAAATGGCTCTCATATGAAATAGGGTGAAGTCATTCTTCTTGAACCAATGTATTTTTTAATAACAACGACCTTACACTAACTGATTTTTAGGGATATTAATATTAATTTTTATTAAAATGAAATAAAGTATATTAATCTATATCTCTAAGGTATCAATTAAATATCCCACAATAATAAATACAAAATTAACCGGAGGTCAAAGTCAATAGTCCAAATCAGAAGTAAATGGGCCTGGGTCCGTAAAGTTGGGCCAAATGAGAAATGCCTAGACCACAAGTGCCACGGCAGCAATGACCTAATTAGAGGATGGCAGCAATGGGGTAAATACATAGACACCCCTAAAGTTTAATCTAAATAACAAACTCATCCCTGTTATTCATTAAGTAACATAAAGAACCCCATTTTGATATTTTAAGTAACATTAAGACCCCTACTTTTATGTGTTAAGACCCCATATTTTCCAATTCTGGGGGTGTTTATATTACTTTATGAATAACAAGAGTGAGATTGTTATTTAGACCAAACCTCGGGGGTGTCTATGTATTTACCCTTGGCAGCAATTCATTAAAAAAGCAAGTGGATGAAGCATGTGGTTAACGGTCCAAATTCTTGAATAATGTCGTTCTCAATACCTCACACACATGGAAATTAATGAACTTCTAAATATAACAATATTTAATATTAACGTTGATGTCGCTGATGATTAATTATTCCAATAAATATAACAATAACAGCTGCCCAGGTTGACAATATATGGAAGATCAATTGCTGTTGACACATTTGATATTTCTATTTTCTTCTTACTTCTGTGGTTGTCGATGGTCGAGTTAGCATGGCTTGTGTTGTTCATAGGTCCACCGAGACCTTGCCTTTCACGGCCAAGACCAAAAAGGAAGGCAATCGTATTTTCCCTTCTTCTATCCACACACAAATAAAAAAAGATTTGTGAACACCAAAGGACCAAACCAGTGTCATTTGTTGTTGGTTTAAATAACGATGTTCTTCTTAAAGTTCAAATGTTAAACAGCGTCGTTTTCTGGTGTGGAGTGATAATCGGAAGTAGTGTTTTGTCGTGTGTAAGACGTTGAAGAAGATGAACATTTTGATGGTTGTCATTTGTTCAATCAATGTAGAAAAGATGAGCCCGTGAGACTTTGTCGTTTTACATAGTGTAAAATTTTCAAATTGGCCGTCGTATTCGTATTCTTCACAGTAGAAATTGTCATTGTCATTGTCATTCCAGTTCAAGCTTTGAATATATATATATATATATTATAGGGGTGCATAATAATTTTCTTTATAATATTATAAAGAAATGCCACGATGCTATACTCCTGGATGTATTTTGTATTTTAAAAAAATTTCAAGGTTGTGTAATGAGCCGGCAGAGTTGTCAAAATATTTTTAGGTTAAAATGCCAGTTTTAGATCCCTTCAAATCTATTTATACGTCCCACTTAAATTTAACATACATATACTTTAAAATTAAGATTTATAAATATATTTTTAAATAATATAAAGAATATTTATATATTTTTTATTTTTAATGTTAAATAAGACCTAGTAACTTGTTTATTTTCATTATACCAATTATTATATTACCTCAAAAAATATATTAAATTAAATTTTTAATGAATTTGTAATAAAAAAACACAAATTTTTAGATGATTTATTGACTTTTATCATAAAAAAATCTATCCTATAATTAATTTTTCAAAAGAACTTACAGTTTATTTTGATGGTTATTCTCATGAAATTGTTTGTACAAGTATTCTTGTCCTTGATTCAAAAGGTATTGATGTGCTTGGTTGTTTGTTTATGATTTTAATATTTTGGTGAGGTAAGCACCATAATTAAAATTAAAATTCACAATTACGGTCAAGAGCCCATATCCATAGTAGTTGGGCAATCGGCCCAAACTGCTGAACCATAGGACAAGCTGTTAAAAAACGCAGCGTTTTGATGATGGACCCATTCTTGGGTGGACACATAAACCTCCTATCTGGTCCAGCTAAACCCTCTGTTTCGGTCATGGCATTCACCGTTCCCTCTCTCACTCTCAAACTTCATCACAACCAATTGCAATTCCTCTCAAAACCCTTCATTTCTTTCCCTCCAAAACCTTTGCATTTCCTTTCTCTCCAGCCCTCAAAGGCCATTGGCCCTGACGGAAAGTTTTATCCCAATCCAGCAGACGATGACCCACCCGAAGCCCCCGAAGACACGGCTCATGGCATCTCCAAGTTCCAGCAAATCCACCGGCAAGCTTCCAGAGCTCGAAAGCGTCAGGAAGACGACTTCAAGGCTCACCAGTCCACTTACCTCTCCGCCATCGCCGACGTTGAAGATCCCCCAATCAGCGCCACCACTGACTCGCAAGAAGATGACTTTTTTGGTGAAATTGATAAAGCTGTGGCCATGAAACGAGATGAGTTCATTAAGAAGGGACTCATAAAGCCTAAGAAAGAAAAGAATGTCGCTGCTGCTGCTGTTCTCGAAGGCGTTGAAGAGTTGGAGGGTGAGGAAGTTGTTGACTTGGAAGAGATTGATGAGTTGCAGGGCTTGAGAGTAGTTTCTGAAGACGAAGAAGATTCGGATATCTATGAGAAGAAGTCAAGTAAGTTTGACCTTAATCTTGATGATTCAAGTGATAAATATAAAGATGTTGGTAATGGATTAGCGTTAGATTCGTCTTTTGATTTGGATTTTGATAGTTTTAGTAAGAGTAAAGCAAGAATTATAGAACCCAAGTTCAGCATGAGCTTAGCTGAGTTGTTAGATGAGAGTAAGGTGGTGCCGGTTTCGGTTTATGGTGATTTGGAGGTCGAGATTACAGGGATACAACATGATTCTAGAGTGGTGAGTGCTGGTGATTTGTTTGTATGTTGTGTAGGGAGGAAAACTGATGGGCATTTGTATTTGAGTGAGGCTGATAAGAGAGGAGCAGTTGCTGTGGTTGCCAGTAAAGAGATTGATATAGAGGAGACTTTGGGCTGTAAAGCTTTAGTGATTGTGGAGGATACAAATTTGATATTGCCTGCGTTGGCTGCATCTTTTCATAGGTACCCATCAAAGAATATGGCTGTGATTGGGATTACTGGAACTAATGGGAAAACTACGACGTCTTATTTGATAAAAGGGATGTATGAAGCAATGGGGTTGAGGACAGGGATGTTGAGCTCGGTTGCTTATTATATTCATGGGGATAATAAGTTGGAATCACCAAACACAACCCCTGATGCTGTTTTGGTTCAAAATTTGATGGCAAAGATGCTCCATAATGGGACTGAGGCTGTTGTAATGGAGGCTTCTTCTCATGGATTGGCATTGGGCAGGTGTGATGAGGTTGATTTTGATATTGCGGTTTTTACTAATTTAACTAGGGATCATTTGGACTTTCATGGGACTGAGGAGGAGTATAGGGATGCCAAGGCTAAGTTGTTTTCAAGAATGGTGGATCCAGAGAGGCATAGAAAGGTGGTTAACATTGATGACCCAAATGCCCCATTCTTTATTGGACACGGTAACCCAGATGTGCCTGTTGTGACATTTGCAATGGAGAATAAGAAAGCTGATGTTCACCCTTTGAAGTTTGAACTCTCATTGTTTGAGACTCAGGTTTTGGTTAATACCCCACATGGGATATTGGAGATTTCCTCAGGATTGCTTGGAAGGCATAATATTTACAACATTCTTGCGGCGGTGGCAGTTGGAATTGCAGTTGGGGCACCATTGGAAGACATTGTTAGAGGGATTGAAGAAGTTGACGCAGTTCCTGGGAGGTGTGAGTTGATAGATGAGGAGCAAGCATTTGGTGTGATTGTGGACTATGCCCATACTCCTGATGCCTTATCTAGACTACTTGATTCTGTGAGGGAGCTAGCACCTAGGAGAATAATCACTGGTATGATTCATATATCTTCTACCGAACTGCCTCTATATCTGGAAGTAACATGTTCTGGTATTTGTGGGGAGATTAGCTAAATTATATGAATCACTATTCTAAATAATAATAAGTTCAAAATCTTGTTGAAACTTGTGTCATAATTGTCCTTGATTGCAAGAGTTTATTTTATCTTATTTGTTGCCATGGATATACTATTTCGTGGTAAGTTTTGAAAATTTTGGTTGGTTTCCTTGTCCTTGAGAACTGAAATTTCTTTAATAAAGTTATTTCAATTATTATCCAATTTTCCTTGAGAACTACAATTTCTTTAATAAAGTTATCTCAATTATTATCCACTTTTAATATCTGCATCTTTAGGTCGGTTTTCAAGTAAAGGCTTTACTTTCTTATTTTTGTTCTGACCTATTTGATATGTTCCATACGTGCAGTTTTTGGTTGTGCTGGTGAAAGTGATAGAGGGAAGAGACCAATGATGACAAAATTTGCTACAGATAAAAGTGACGTGACTATTCTAACATCTGACAATCCAAAGAATGAAGATCCATGTATGTATATAAACCAAGCTGCATTAAGAAGAATATTAATTGTAAGATACAGTACCTTGAAGCTTAATACTAATGCTCATACATTTCATCTTGTCAGTGGACATCTTGGATGACATGTTGGCTGGTGTGGGATGGACAATGCAGGAGTATTTGAAACATGGAGAGAATGATTACTATCCACCTCTTCCAAATGGTCATCGGCTTTTTCTTCATGATATCAGAAGAGTAGCTGTACGCTGTGCAGTCGCCATGGGTGAAGAAGGAGATATGGTTGTAAGTATCTGAGCCCTTTCTGCTTCACTACTGAGGATTAATGTTGACCAACAATGTATGATGTGTAAAATTGTTGCTTACACCAAAGCTCACAGATACTTAGAGACATTAGAGTTAGGTAGTACCAAGAAAGGGGGAAAATATTTCTAAAAGTAGCTTTTTCAAAAGATAAAAGTTAATTTAGATATACTGGATTGCGGAGATAAATAATCATTTTTCATGTGCTTTCAGATTTCCTTTAAATATCTAGGGTCCAGATGGTGCAAAAACATTAGTATTCTTTCTCTCCAATTTTGAATGGTTTATTTATTTGTTTTTCTGCTTTTTGTTAATTATCTGATATAACTTAACTCTATGCTGCAGGTAGTTGCTGGTAAAGGTCATGAAACATATCAAATTGAAGGTGAGAAAAGGGAATTCTTTGATGACCGGGAGGAATGCCGGGAAGCATTGCAATATGTTGATGAACTGCACCAAGCAGGAATAGACACGAGTGAATTCCCTTGGCGGTAAGTTACTGTTGCCTTGAGTTAACATCAGAAGATAGTTTTGATTATCGGCAAGTTCTTCTCTGGAAAGAACTTTTAAAATGTGTCAAAATTCTTATGTTCATTATTAAATACTGAAGTGAAGAAAGTGACAGACAACTTATTTAGTTTAATTTTGTCGTTGTGTGGTGTAATTCACAACTTACTGGATGACACTTTTGCGGGCAATGGATTAAGGGGAAAAAAGATTCATTTATTTTTTAAATTTAAATCTATCAAGCAGCTATAAATTAAACAGCTCACCACAAGAAACTACTAGTTGCTGCCCACACTGCCCTTTGACAGTCAGGTGGATCATTTTTTACATAGTACATGCCAAATTTTCATTTGATGCTGCTAGATATTTTAAAATGTTCAAAGGAGTTTCCGGTTTTTGTATTGACAATGCTTTATTCTGCTGCAGGTTACCAGAGTCTCATTGATATTCTTGAGAAAGGAGGATAATGAGAGAACTCTACCATAATGGGGAACGGTTACCCATAGATTACAATTTTTACACTTTGTATAAATAGAGAACAAGTTTGTTCCTTGAAAATATCCGAAGTTCCCAAAGGGTTCCTGTGCTCTATAATGGAGGCAATCATGTATAATATATTTCAAAGTGACTGATGAAGAGCCTTTAATTATTTAGAGGATAGTAAGAACTGACGATGTAACTTTCTTCAGATGTAAAATTGGTAGAATCTGGTTAAGTGCGCGAATATTTTTATTATTGCTCTGGGTGGGGTGGAGTTGAGGTTGGATAGGAAGTTAACTGCAGTGCACACTTGGTAAGAAAATCACTAGCGAGTCAAAATTAGCAGACTAGTCTAGGTAATTAGATTATGCGATCAACACTTCTAGGTGGCAAAGATTGCTCATGCATAATCAGTTTAGCTGTAGTTTGTTAATGGTTGAGATTTCTTCCGTATTAACCATTATTATAAAGTGGAAATTTCTTCACTACTTCGCCCTGTATATAGATTTCTGCTGGCTAAAAGTCACTCCAGGGAAGCGTAATGAGGGTCCAATTTTGTAAGCAAGTGCTTGGTGGAGCATGTGAAAATGTGAGGCCTTTCATCAATCATCACTCAAAACGGTTTCATCATGCCACATTAAAATCTTAGCACAAGAAAAACCATAATAAGTTCATCCCGTTAACAATACACCACTCATTCCATTCTGTACATTGTAAGATGGCATTGATTTGTTATAATTCATTTTGGCATATTAGATTATCAAAAATAAAAGACTGAGGAATTTGTACATGGGAAATTGGAAATCATTCAAATGATATAAATTTTATTAATTACATAACCTAAAATAAAAACACGACACAGAATATTTACTACTTTAGCATATTAATGACATTTATGTATTTTGTTGCCATACTACAAAATGAGTTTGGTGATACCTTAATTCATGCTAGCTGGATGCTGGATGGCACCAAATTTTATTTTTCTTCTGTCAAACCGGGTGTTTTGCCTGTGCCATAACCTCAAGTGATTGCAGGTCTGTTCTGAAGAAGGAAATTGCTATCCTTCTATGGTTGTGTTGCCTATCTGTATCAGCCTCCCTAGTTGATAATGCTGCTGGATTTTCCGGTTTCTTAAATGAATATAGCGTATAAATTCAACTGTTGTAAACAGAAACTATTTATGAGTTAGTTACTTATATGGTAAAA
>JANLJB010030771.1:0-17538 GCA_026212285.1 Bursera cuneata | reverse complement strand
AATTACTTTACTAATAGAAAATAAGCCTGACCATGTATGCCATTACATCTAAGTCCAACCAGTTTGCATGCCATAACCTTTGTGTAATCAAAAACATTTGCAAAGCAGAAAATAATTAATTGATTATTGGCTCACAAATAAATTTATCAATCCATGATATCCATTAACGCTGGATTCGATCCCTTTCTGGAAAAGAATAAAAAAAATCTTGTACAGCTGGAACTTTGATGAGTCTGAATTCTATTTATAGAAACAAAGCTTAAAGGTGAGGGCATGAGTATGAAACTCCAAATCTCTAGTAATATATATAGTAAGCCATCTGTTTTTCACACGGAGGAAGACAGAGTTCTTGGTGGCAACAGATAAAAACAAAAACAAGGCTCTGAAGTTGAGGAGATGAATACTAAAATATTTAAAGCATTCGGTAACCAAGAAATTTATAAAACAAGTGATTAAGCTTAGCATATCTTCACCATCATAAGTTTTTTAGCCACTCCCCACCCAACTTTCTGACTCACTGTCATATACAGCAAGACTAACACACACAGACAAGCTCTCTCTCTCTCTCTCTCTCTCTCTCTATCTTTTTATCTGCACATATAGAAACAGTTCACAGACAGACAAATACGTATCTTTTCTTTCCTTACAAAGAGAGAAGGTGGAGACTTAAATGCAGTGAGACAAAGCTTCTGTGAGTGAAACATGAAATGAGTTGAGGAACCCTATTAGCATCATCTCACATTAGGTGAGAAAATATTTAATCTTATAAAACAACATTAACCCATCAAGTTAGTGCTTGTTTGCTTTCACTTAAAGATATTGTTTTTATTACTTTTCTTCATCGTATCTAGTCTATTCTTCTTTTTTACCCTTGTTTATGGGTTTGTGAGATGATATTGACAAAAGTTGGCAACTTTGGAAGTGGATGCTCGTATGGTAAACTTTTATTTGGTTATGTTGATTCTCCTATAACTTCTTTTCTTTATTTTTACTGATCATATTTCAGGGTAAGTGATATTGCAAAGATAACATATAACTTAGAACTCAGAGTTGTTTTGTTAAGTTTTTGTCACATTAGAATGTTATTTAAAGGTCTAAAGTTATACAGATCATTGGTTTCTATGGCTTGTCTGATGGAGAAATTAACAGGGCTCAAGTTTTGGATCTCTTTCTTGATTTTTTACTTTATTGTGGGTTTATGTAGAAGTTGGTATACTGAATTGTAAAAAGGACGTATCCAATCTTCTATGGGGATCAACTCTGTTCTTGCTTTTACATCTAGACTTTCATGTTAATGTTAGATGTCATGTATTCTTGAATATGTTATGATTCATACTGATGTCAACTTTTGTGTAATTTGTGTCAATGATTACAATCACTTTCCTGCTTATGGTGTAGAAATAGAATTTGGAAAAAAATCAATTGACTATAATCTTATTTGGATTTTGTTCTTTTCTTCTTGTTTGTTCATTGATACACATAGTCTTTGAGAAATTCATGTTATAATGGGTATAGTTTTATTCTAAGTTCTTGTTGGTCTTCAGTTATTTGTATTAAGCTGAAATAAATAATTATTATGATGGTGATGCCAGATTGAATTACACTGATTTTTTATTTGCAGGTCTTAATAAAAGGATTTCTGCTTAAAGAAACTTGAAATGAAATGAAATCTCAGATTGAGTGGTAGATCTATTGTTTTTCTATCATTCAGCTGAGAAGTTGATTACAAAAAATCTAATTTTTGTATGATTAGAATCTCCAAGCGTTGAATGCATGTTATAGTGGTGATTCAGGATCACTAGAATGGGAGATGAAGTGAAATTTCAGCAGCGGTGGGAGTTCAGGAGGAAAGATAATGACTTTGATTCTTCAAGCGATGATTCAAAATCAAGTGCAAGTGGTTACCCTGTTCTTGAGAGGCATCAATTGGTTTCTGGATTGATTTCACTGGATGAAGATGAAACTAGCAATGCTAGTAGACCTCAGCTGGACCACCACTATAATCCTGGTCTTGAGTGTCAAATCGAATATGGGAAAGCTGAAGAAAAGAAAAGCGAGAGAAGTAAAAAGAATAATTTGGCTAATAGTGAAATGAAGAGGGATTCTCACAAAGGAAACAATGGAAAAAAGAGTAAAACTACTGCTTATGACCCTGCTGCATTGGATGATGTTAAGAGCTTCACAGAGTCTTTATTAGAGGATCTTAAAGCTACGAGGGAAAGTTTGTTTGCATGGATGAGGGAGGAGATAAACAAGTTGGTAGCAGATGATAATACATCTGCTTCAAGGAAAAGGAGAAAAGGCACTTCTGGAAGAAAGAAAGTCCAATTAAAGCACAACTTAAAGAAGAAAATGAAAGTGCAACACCAGCACGGCTTTGAGAAGAACTTGCAATTCCAGCACCAAAACAACTGCGAGGAGATTACCCAAGAGCAACACCCGGATAGCATTGCAGCCACCGTCCATATGCAACAAGAGAACAATTTTGACAACATTGAAGGGCAGAAAAACAACTCAAAATCTGGCATGAGAGCTGAAAACTGCAGTGATGGTTCTCTTGAGAGGTTTGTCACAAAAACCAAAGAAACTGATGATGCTAACAGTCAATTTCAAACACTTGATAATCAGGTTGATTATGTCCAAGAAAATGGGTCAATGGTATCAATGGAAAAGGAGAAAGAAAAAAGGTTAGCATTAATTGTTAACTCTAAGTTTGTGTCCAATCCTTCCAACCAGAATGTCCAAGTAGAGCATCCAAAGACTGTTGTATTGGCCACAAGTGCTCCAAATTTCAATGATGGATCTTCAGTGAGGTCCGTAGCGGGTAAAAAGACTGCTGATTATAATAAACGCTATCAAGTGCCAGAAGATCGAGTTGGTTACAGCCAACCAATTGGATCCATGACATCCAGAGAAAAGGATGAAGCAGAAAGGTTGAGGTTATTTGTTGCGCAAAGTTTTCCAACCAAACTCTCCAAGCAGGTGGCTTCTTCAATGCATTTAACATCACCCACAATCTTTCCTAAGCCCCATGATTCGAGCAATAGGCTTGATACTTCATTTTGTAATTTTATTCAACCAAGAGATGCTGGCAACAAAACCATTGCGGTTATGGAAAGAGTCAATCAAATGCCCGATTTTAGCACTCATTGTGGATATCTTCCCTGCATACAGCCAGAAGAAAGAATTGGAAATTTTTCTCAAATGGATTCCAGAAATATGAATTTTTTTTACCATGGCACCCCTATTTCGAGTCCTGCACTTTATCAGGGTATGGAAGGTGGTTTTATGATTCCTGGCCAGTTCTATTCAGAAAATTTTCCCCTGGAGAATTGCAACACATTAGGTCTGAGGATGAATGGAGGTGCTATAACATTTTCTGGGAGAAGCAATGAATTATCAGAACACTTAATTGCCAACAACCTTCACAGCCATTCATATAAAGCTGATAGTAGACTTATTCCGTATCCTATCCCAAGCATTAGAGATGGTTATCTATTCCCAGAGTAGTTAAAAAAAATCCAATTAATAAACAGAAACCAAGGTTTCAAATGGTGCAAGTGATGCCCTGTTCTAGTATAATTTTTTCTTTTGACTGTTTTTGCCTGCGATTCAATGTTTATATACCAGTAAAAATGGAGTTCTTACGGTACTTCTACTAACTCCTTAAAAAATGCAACTCTGTTATCTGGGAAACAGTCTATGAAGTTGCAAAACTCATTGCTACATCTAGACATATCCATTTTCCATTATGCAGTATCTGAAGTTAGATTTTGATGATCTGCTCTTTCATGTGCGTGTGCATGTCATTTCAGGTTCAGGTTCCTGTTAAAGGAGAGTGAAATAATGCATTCAATGTCCATCTGAGATTGGTTCCCTTTATGACCTGAAATCCTCTTCACATTTCGTGAACACCCTTTTTCCTTTGTTTATCTCATCATATAAAGTTCTTTGGCCGCATATATATATATGCTTTTTGCTACAGGATGGAATGACTGTTGATATGAGCTTGATTGCTTAGAGACAATTTTTATAGTGCTTGCTTTCTTTCTTTATGTTGTAAAAGTGGATAGAATCAAGATTAGTTTGGTAATTGAAGCTTGATTTCTACAAATATCATTGGATTCTTTTCCACCAAGTAAAGTTTTTATTTTTCTGCTACTGTTAGAGATATGACTCAATAATGCAGGAATGTCTGCTCAAATCGTCACCAGATGAGCCATCAAATTTCAACTTTGGTTGCTGATTGGCCTATATTGCTTTATGGCTAAGCAAGTGTTTATGTTGCTCGGAACTGTTTAAAATTTGACAAGCTACACATCTGGGTGCTTTTTCCAATCAAGCTAAACCATGCTAAAACATAAAAGAAAAAAGGTTCTATTCATCACCATAGTGAATCAAATGATTAGAGATATGAGAATAGCATTCCAATCTCCACCAAAATGTTAATTATTCTATCTTTGCATGAAATACCAAAGAGTCAACTACTGCGTATCAGATCAAAATTGAAGTATGAACAGTCTAAAGCGGCAAAGTGCATCAAATGAACATGATTTGGTTCTACCCAATAAGAAAAAGAGGAGCTTGTCTGTATGTGATAACAATCTTGGCCACCTGCCACGTCAACTGTCCCTCCATTTTTGGGTCAGTACTCACTAATTGCGGGCGTTACAGCCACATGCTCGGTCCAACATCAAAGGACAGAAGACCCTGTTCTCAACGTTATATGTCGAGGTTCTCCAAGGAAGAAAAGTGAAATATAAGACAATTTGTACACACCAATATCTGTTCTGCTACTTCTTTGAAGTGACCTCCTATCCTCTTGATTGCTTCTTTGTTCTTACCTATTTTTTTTCTATATTTTCCTTCTCTGGCAAATAGCATAATGCCAAGACTTATCTTCACTAAATTGTGGCAACTGGAAATCTATCAAAGATTCCATATCATTGATGACCATAGAGGTGCGCAAGCAAACATTTTAGGTGAAGAAATTTTACCAATTTAGAAATATTCGCCGCAAGCCACTCTATATGAACGAATGCTCTATACCGATGATAAGACTAAGATTCAAATAAAAAATAGATTCAATGCATATGCAGGACTTAGTCCACAGAAACTGAAAATATATCCAGCAAGCCAATGCTCACTCTATTTCACAAAACATTATCAATACACCCCGTTTGCTTGTCACATAATAGAAAATTATCCTCAATTTATAAATCTTCGTAAACATAATTAACGTCGATTAAATTATTGAAAATCTAACACCAATATTTAGAGACAATTTCACTAATCATTCTTAATTTTCTTGTTAAGTACTTTTACAAACCATAGATAGATGATAATAAAATTACCTTTAATATAAAATGAAGGGGCATAAATTTCCATTAACGTATTTTCCCGCGAATTTCAACCGTTGAGGGATATTTAACACTATGCTATGAGGTTTAGTTAAAGAAAACGGTAAATTCAGAACTTCTAAAACGACAGCGTTTCCTGCAGTATAATTTTAATAACTGTTATTGGTAAACGTCACCTCTGGTTTGTCACATCCAGGAAAGCGCTCGATCCATTTGTTGATTATTATTATTATTATTATCTCCAGTACCGAAATTGTAGTGTTACGTTTCTTATTTTAATTTCAAGTAAAATTTTCCGGGTAAAAACACTGATTTATTACTACAAGAACTGAACTGAGAAGACAAGAGAAAGCACAAAAAAACAAAAAACCGCACAGAAAATAAAAGCGGGAGCATGCCTGTTGTGGCAGTTTCTCTATCTCTGCTCTGAACACTGAAAGTTGTGTGATGCAGAGAAAGAGAACCCAGAAGGATACTTAAATAAGAATCAATGGATTTCAAGACACTCAGCTGGGTTTTCTTTGTGTTGGCTGTGATCTCATTGGTCAGTTTTCCGGCTTCCGTGACAGCCGGCGACATAGTTCACGACGACGATTTAGCTCCTAAGAAGCCCGGCTGTGAAAACGACTTCGTTTTGGTATTCTCCTTTCGATCCAGTTCTTATATTTGTGACATCTCAATTGGGTTTTCCTCTTTTTTTGTTTTTATTTAATGGGTATCTCTTCATTGTTTTAGTTATTGAAGCTAATTATGATGTTAAGAAGAACTAATATTGCTTAGTTTCTATTTTTAGTCTCAGTTTGGTGTAATTTGGACTATTTGATTTCTGTATTCCGTATTTGAGGAGGAAAATGAATATCAAGATGATATAATTTGAAAATTTTAACTTGTCTCTGTGTTTATTATTTCATTTTTGTGTAATTTTTGCTTGTAGTGGAACTTAAAAGATCTCATATTCTGCAAGTATTAATAATGAAAATAAGAATAAAGAAGAAAAAATGAAGTGGGTATTGTGTTGTTTTTGTCATTGATATTTTGATCAGTTCTGTAAATTGGGCTTATGAAACTTGTAAATTGGGCTTATATGAAACTTGTGTCTGTGTGAATCTGGCTTCAGTTATCATGATGCAGATCAGTGGAGAATGTTTATCTGGTTTTTTATCTTTCATTTTCTAAGTGATGAGCGTTTGGGTCTTTCGGTTTTGAGAAATTTTAAAAGTCCTTGGGATGAGAAATCATGACAGAAGCTGTATACTTTCTTTGGTTCATTATTGCATTATACACTTTATTTATTTCGTCTTGTTTCTTTTCTTTCTTTCTTTTTTTTTTTGTAAATTGGTTTGGAATAAGTATATTTTCCTTTAGCTCCAATTTTGAGTGAAATTTATGAGCTTGCCCAGTATAAGATGCCTTTTAGTAATGTGGCCCATTTTAAGGATGGTGCTTTTTACAAGCTTTATGGAAAAATTGGCATTTGTTAGATTGTACAAGGCTTGTTGTGTATGGACTGCTGTGCCTCCTTTAGCTTTATGATGATTTATCTATGCGATTTAATATTGTTATTACTTTTGTTAGGTAAAAGTTCAAACATGGATTAATGGTGTGGAAGATGAAGAATTTGTTGGTGTGGGTGCTCGATTTGGCACCACCATAGTATCAAAGGAGAAAAATGCAGACCAAGATCGCCTTACACTTGCAGATCCTCGTGATTGTTGCAGTATGCCAAAGAATAAGGTTATCCCTTTTGCCAATAGTTACAAGCATGGGGGGAATGTAGTAAATGTTTACTGAAATCTGTATGTATGATCTGAATTTTGTTAGTATTCTGGAGATGTTATCATGGTTGACCGAGGCAACTGCAAATTCACAGCGAAAGCAAATATTGCAGAGGCTGCTGGTGCTTCTGCCATCCTCATAATAAATAACCAGAAAGGTAATCACCATATTTGTTATTGCCATACAAATGTTAGCTAATGCTTCTTTATGCTGCCTCAGACGGTACTAATACTTAAATGTAAATCACATTAGCTGTATTCTTATGGCTATGATAAAATGGCCTCATTTAGAGTATTCAATTATTGTGATTGTCAAATATAAGATCACAATATCCTGGCAGGAGAATAGATAGAATAGAATGCTGCCAACCATTATTCACTTATATCATTCTCATCGCCTCAAAATCAAATTTTCTTTTCCTTCATCTGCAGAACTTTACAAGATGGTCTGTGACCCAGAGGAAACTGATCTAGATATACACATACCAGCTGTCATGCTTCCACAGGATGCAGGTGCAAGCTTGGAAAAGATGCTAATGAACAGTTCATCAGGTAACCTTTTTCATATGCCTTCCAGTGTATGAAGCAAAATGAAATTTATTAAAATTCAGTTGCTTTTTGGTTTATTTATGTTGTTTTTATCAAATGTCTAACACTATCTCCATTGTACATTTTTAGAAATTTCCCACTAATGTCTTTATGGGATGGGTTTCCAAAATCTCTGCTTTTCTGCAGTGTCTGTACAGCTCTATTCTCCACGGCGACCTCTGGTTGATGTAGCCGAAGTATTTTTATGGTTGATGGCAGTTGGTACCATCTTGTGTGCATCCTATTGGTCTGCATGGAGTGCCAGAGAAGCCACTATCGAACAAGACAAGCTTCTAAAGGTCTTCTTTTAAAAGAATTTTTATATAGGTTTAGCCTAACATTTTCCTTTCCTAAATTTGTCTTATTCTGTTGTCAGCTTATATTGCTTATTTGCAAATTTGTCTTATTAAGGATGGCCTGGAGGATATTCCCGATGACAAAGCTGTAGGTGTTAGTGGTGTTGTAGACATCAACACAGCATCAGCTGTCCTGTTTGTTGTTGTTGCTTCATGCTTCTTGGTCATGCTTTACAAACTTATGTCATACTGGTTCGTTGAGCTATTGGTCGTTCTTTTCTGCATAGGTGGTGTAGAGGTATGGTTTTTCAATTTCACACTAATAATTGAACATTTATCTCCCCTTTCTGTTTATATTTCGTGTATATCGAGGCATAGGTATCTATAACATGCACATGTGTATTACATCTTATGCAAATTGGAGTCTTATGGGAAATATGAAACATGTTGGATGTTAGTGTGCCTTTGTTTGTTTGTATTATTTCTAATTTTGCATTTTCTTGTATATGCAGGGCTTGCAAACTTGCTTGGTTGCTTTATTATCAAGGTGTATATCTCTTATTTAAATACAAACTTTTCAGCATTTATGTAACTTTTGTGGATGCACATCCGAATGGCTTTATATCCAGTAATGGGCCATTAGAAATGTTTTTGGTATCCTTACTTGGGAGGTCAATTTATCTGCTGTATGTTGCTATAGATGAAAACAAAAATAAATGAAAATACCACATTTGCCACATTAGGTTGGCTTAAACATGTTGATCAATGTGATACTCCTTTTCTCTGAATACATAAGTTATATATCTTTGCAAGTTCTTAATATTTTCAAAAAGCACATAAAATCTTCTGGTTTATGCCGTCAACTTAAGCTTGTGGGCTAGCCCAATTCGAGGCCTTCATGACCCTGTGTAAAATCCTAACATCTGTTCCATAGAGCCCTAGGCTTAAGATTTTGTACAGATCTCCTTTGCTATTAGTTTTGTATGTTAAAAGAAAGATTTAACTGACAAAACTGATGGGGTAAAGTCTATGATGAAATTATAAACTAGGAGAGTAATGGAAAAACTCCAAGGAGGTCAATGATATTATTCATATATACAATTATAGATGTGGAACACTATGATGGCCTCTGTTTCCATACATGTCTTTGTAGGTTGTCATATAGTCTTTCCTGTTAGATTTTCTCAGTTTTGGCCTTCAATTAGTTGTCTAAGATTGAGAACTAAACAGAGATAAACTTTGACAGGTGGTTCAAACATGCTGGCGAGTCATTCGTCAAAGTACCTTTCTTTGGAGCCCTCTCATACCTTACTTTGGCTGTTTCTCCATTCTGTATAGCATTTGCTGTTATTTGGGCCGTTTATCGTAAAGTCTCTTACGCCTGGATAGGTCAAGATATACTTGTAAGGATATACTTTTCTATCTTTTGTTTCTTGATGATATATAAAACTTTTTCATCGTTGTTACATTAATTGTTAGAACATCAACCAGTACTATGATTTCTGCTGGTTATTGCATTTTCTTTCTCTCATAATATCACATCGATGATGTGTTTACATATGAGGCTTAACACCGATAAAATTCATCTTATAAATACCTTTGACAAGGTGATGATGGATGATTTATATGGCAGAATTCAACTTATATGGTCTTTCGTTTTATTGTTTTTTCTTCAATCAGGGGATTGCACTGATAATTACAGTTCTGCAAATTGTCCGTATACCTAATCTCAAGGTACTGTGTTAAACTTATCTATTTCTTGGTGGGAAACGGCTGGATTTTAGGCGCTTATCTCATATTCTTTTGGTCGATGGTCTTTGCTTCTTTCAGATTTTGAAATCCTGAAACTAAGACTCGCTTATGGCATTATTTGTGGCATAGTTAGGATTGTCATATTAAGCAGTTAGTGTGGACTCAGAAAATAGTTTTTTTGTCATCACAAGATATTCTTTTGAGTTTGTTTTTAGTGTTTGACATGCTTCCTGTCTCCCTACCCTCCTTTTCTTCATTCACTTTTAAGTTTTTTGGTTGGGATGTGGATGCTGTATATACAGATCTCAGCTAGCTTGTAACATGCTTGTGTATACTCCTGCATTTTTACATTCTTATTGATGCTTGGAATGAGCATGATGCTACTTGTGTTTGTTGAAAAGGAAAAATAGAGAGAGTCAGGCTAAGTTCGTGGCATTGTTTTTGTATTGTTTTTTAGCATATTACAGTCTTGTGGCTTAGTTCCTCTTGATTATGAAAGGATGCTGAAACAATTATGAATTCTCCTGTCCTATTGTACAGGTGACTGCAATTGTGTAATCTCAGATGCTTTTAATTCTTTGTTGATGCTATCTTCTTTTTTTGTTTAATTAATGTTTATAATCTAAATTTTTGGGTACTTTATTATTAATTAATTGACATTGAATTTTAGATAAAATAGGCAATATTATTCTTCTGATGATATTCTGAATTGTTTGTTGATCAGGTGGGTACAGTCCTTCTCAGTTGCGCCTTCTTGTATGACATCTTTTGGGTGTTTGTTTCTAAGAAGTTGTTTCATGAAAGTGTGATGATTGTGGTAAATAAATCCTCCTAGCTGTTTGTGTTAATATCCAATTTTTGGCCGAAGACTGCTATTATGAACTTCCTGAAAGAAAAGATGGACTTATGAATGCAGAAGTGTAATACCAATTATTTGTTCATGTCTTTTTTATAGGTAGCTCGTGGTGATAAAAGTGGAGAGGATGGTATTCCCATGTTACTGAAGATTCCACGCATGTTTGACCCATGGGGGGGTTACAGTATCATAGGATTTGGTGACATCCTTTTACCTGGATTGGTGATAGCATTTTCACTCAGGTTTAGGATCTTCAGCCTTTCTTCACATAGAAGAGATTTCTTCCTACTGGTGTTTTATAATTGCAAGCGTGAACTTTTGTTAGATACCTATGTGCTTTTCACCTTTTTAAGGGTAAAATAATGTCCGTGGCAAATTGCACTTGTTTTCTAGATTGGAAATTTTGTCAAAACTTGAATCATTTAGCTCCTAGAAAGTTGTTAATAACTTCTAGAGCTACTAGTTTGACACAGAACAATTAGCAAACCAGTATCACAAAAATGCTAGGACTTCTGTGTTGCCCTTGAGGAATTCTTTTGCGCTCATCCATGCAATGTCTATTTGTTCTTCCTTGTTACTTAAAAGTGCTCTACTTGTCACTCTAATTGCTTGGAATTATCAGGAAAAGGAAGTCTAAACCACTGGAAACAAATATATTATGGTTATAACTTGAGCTTATTTTACACAAATAGAAACAACAATGAGAGGCAAAAATATCTCTGTTTTTTTTTCTGAGTATGCATTGTAGTGAGTTCATTCTTAAATTAACCAGTAATATATTCATCAAGGAAAGAAATATGAACTCAGTACCTGGCTTATCCTTGCAGGTACGATTGGCTCGCAAATAAGAGTCTTCGAGGTGGATACTTTTTGTGGGCGATGTTTGCCTATGGATTAGGTAAGAAATAATAAACAAATATTATTTTGTCTTTTTAAATTGAGAGATGATATTATGTTTGGTTCACAAATTAAAGATGAGTAAGAGCTAAGAGGAAGAAAGAACTCAAATTTTCTGTTGACCTATAGGCCTGACGTTCAATTATTTTATTGGTTTTTTTCGAACAGTGAATTTATATTAATTTCAATTTATGGTAGGTCTTCTCATAACATATGTGGCACTGAATTTGATGGATGGGCATGGCCAGCCGGCATTGCTTTACATTGTCCCTTTCACACTAGGTAATTTTAGTAGCTGCAACTGTTGTAAATATTTTGTTAAGTAAAATGACTATATATTTCTAGCAAACTGTTAACATTCCTTGCACTCATTCAGGGACCTTTCTGACATTGGGGAAGAAGAGAGGTGATCTCAAGGTTCTATGGACAAGAGGAGAACCTGAAAGACCCTGCCCCCACATCCAACTCCAACACAGTCAGGAATTAAATGAAGAAAAATAAGGCTTCTTATAAATTATAGAGTAGGGTTTGTAGTGTAATTTTATCCTGGAATATGAAAAACTAGCCTGTCAGGCTTAGCATAACATGTGAATGTTGTATGAAAGGCGAATGCTCTTTAAATTAATGTTAAGCTCATTATCAAATTAAACATAGTTGGTTCCTGCATTCAGTATCCCTTTCATCTTCTGTTGGATCTGTGATTACCTCTTTACTTTTTCGGGGATTTAGTTTAGAGATTTGTGTCATGGATATCTTTGGTGAATCAACATTGGCTGATGTCTCCACAATTTCGTGGCAATATATTGCCTTTAAAGCTGAAGATCTCAGAATCAAGACTCAATATTTCCTGACTAGTTTAAATACACTTCTTCCAGATTTTTGACCAAGTTAGAAAAATAAACACTGCAACTCTGTAAGCATAATCTTCACAACAGCTTTGAACCATCTTCTAATCCATAATTAACATGTGTAAGTAAATGATCAGATGTTCAGATCTTTTCATTCATAATATATGGATATGGTTGCCATGTAGTTGCTATAGTAGTGCACCATGATTTTGGCATAACAGAATTAATTAGACGTGCTGTACCATAACAAAATTGTCATGATCCATAATGGCTGAGCTATCAAATATGGTTTAGAGACTAGAAAGAAGCAGCCAGTTCATAATATTCCTAATAAAGAAAGATGCTGCAATATCTGCATATACTGTAAAAAATATTCTTGCAATTGATAAATATTCCCCATCATTTTCCTTCTAATTCTGAATGGAACTCAAGGCTAGAATTACTTGGAACAAAAATAAGATAAATGCTACAAGCAATCACTCAGCAGCCGAGGCATCTTCTGACGAAAGCCACCGGCCACAACCTGAGCTGACCTCTAGCCAAATCATTTGAGAACTTTAGTTGGTCTTTGATCCCTAACCTGAGAACCACAAGGTGCACATTGCAGATGGGTCGGTCCCTAGGTGGGTCAAGCTCAAGCCTGACATGCCGAAGTAGAAAAATACACGACACTTGAGCATGAAATGGGTGCCACGTGGAGAAAGTACAGTGGTTTGGAGGACAGATTATTAGTACAACAAGGTCGTCTGTGGGGTCTTGACTTCGGCAAATATTTTTGGGATTTCTCTTCTAATAAAAATTTCAGAATTGTTGTTTTCAATGTGATGAATGGTTGGCATGGGGCCTATTGGTAGAGGTGTGGGCCTGTGGCTGCATGTGACTGCAGAGCACAAGACCAAGAGGGTGAGTTGTCTAGCATGATTGACAAGACAACCCACCATTTTCTACATAAAGTTTAAGAAGTGGATTACAATACGCAGAAGAGGGTAAAGGTAAAGATTTCAAAAGAAGGGCAAAGGCCTGAGGATCTGGTCCCCAACTCCTTCTCCTTGTTTGTTTATCTTATCATGCTATGGCTATATTATTCCAACGAGGAAATAAGATTAGGAATCCCAAATCCCATTAACATGTTAAAATAATATTATAGTCATCTAACCTGATTTGATATTGTACTAGTTGCTTGTTTTTGAAGTCATTTCTTGCTTTATAGCAAGATTGAAAAAGCTACCATTTCTCAATTTTGATATCATCATGATGGCCATGGCAATACAATAAGTTGGTGATGAGGATGTAAAAGTAATTTCACATAATAGTTTTGTCGTTACGTAGCCGTGGGTGCCTTGGCCACGTGCCTACTCAAGGCTGTCACTTTCCTAACGGTAACTAAACGGTCATCTTTTCTCAGCCTCTCGATTTGTTTGCTGTGCCATTTGATCCTGTGGCTGTGATTTACCGCCCGTTTGAGAAAATTCCCGTTACTTCATCACACAGAGAAAAAGAAATGGTTGCCCTTTAAAGAAAATGACCATTATTACGCTATCAGCTTCATGGGGTTCCTTAAGGCTGCAAAAGCAAATCACAACCGTCCAAAACCGAAGAAAGTGGTTTGATAATTTTTATTTCCTCATTTTCTGATGAAAGGAAGTTGGTAGGCCAATGTCAAAGAGATAAAACTGGCAAAGTGCTTCCTGCCCGAAATGTGATTAGAGAGATAATATTAGCAAAGTGCTTCCTGCCCTAAATGTGATTAAAGCAAAGCTCATTTCTCCTACTCAAGCCTCAGGCCCTCATGTGAGTTATAAGGCCATGTTTGGTATGAAACCGAAATGTCCTCTTTTTTCCTCTACATTTTATGAGCTAAACAAACAGGGTCTCACGCATGTGGACCACAAACTAGCATATTCTGATTAGGTGAATGATCAGATGGCCCAGAACAGCTAATTAAATGCATCACGAAACCTTACATTGTCTAAAGAAAAGAAGAGATGAGACACATTTATTTAAAGAAAAATATGGGTATGACAATCTGTAGAGGATAAGACCTAAGAGACAAGAAACCAACCAGTGCCTGCCAACATCCCTCCGTTCTTTCCAGAACAATCCTGAAAACCCTAATCAAATCCCTAATAATGATACTTCTACACTAATCTAATTTAAAGTGTTTTTTTTTTTAAATGCAAATAAAAATAAAACCCAATAAAGCCAACCAATTATCATGATCAAAAAATATAATAATGGCCAAAAAGAATAATAGAAAAAAAGAAAAAGAAAATTGAAGACAGCCAGCTTTGTTGTCTTTTGGCCACATAATACAATTCTCAGCACTGACACTACCCATCTATAAAACCACCTTTATCTCAACCCTTCTCTTTACTAATACTACTGATAACCAAGCCTAACACTGAACTCTATCTTCTTCTTGACAAAGTAGAATCTTTCTGAAGCCAAGAGGGAAAGAGAAGGTGCTGCAATGGAGGGCAAAGAAGAGGATGTCAAGCTTGGAGCGAACAAGTTCACAGAGAGGCAACCCATCGGGACCTCAGCACAGACGGACAAGGACTACAAGGAGCCACCACCAGCACCTTTGTTTGAGCCTGGTGAGCTCAAGTCATGGTCTTTCTACAGAGCTGGTATTGCAGAGTTCATGGCCACCTTTTTGTTCCTCTATATCACTATCTTGACTGTCATGGGTGTCTCCAGGGCTGACACCAAGTGTAAAAGTGTTGGTATTCAAGGTATTGCTTGGGCCTTCGGTGGCATGATCTTTGCCCTTGTTTACTGCACTGCTGGTATCTCAGGTCAGTACGTCAAATTTTCGTTTTTTTTTCTTCTTTTTAGAAAAAAAAATCATTGTTTACTGAGTCTTAATGAGTATTTGCGTAGCATAGGTCTTTATTAAGCAGATCTGTTTGTTGTTGCCATAGGAGGACACATCAACCCTGCCGTGACTTTTGGTTTGTTGCTGGCAAGGAAGCTTTCCCTTACAAGGGCTGTCTTCTACATGATTATGCAGTGCCTTGGTGCCATCTGTGGTGCTGGCGTTGTGAAGGGATTCCAAGGTGCCAGCAAATACGAAAGGTTGAATGGTGGAGCCAACTTTGTAGCTCATGGCTACACCAAGGGTGATGGGCTTGGTGCTGAGATTGTTGGTACCTTTGTTCTTGTCTACACTGTTTTCTCTGCCACTGATGCCAAGAGAAACGCCAGAGACTCTCATGTCCCGGTATGTACTATCCTCCCTTTCCTCTTCTATCTTGCTTTAGAGTTTAGCTGTAGATCTTATTTATGTATATCTGTGTCAACTTAGTGGTTTTGATGCTTTTATCTTTCTGTTTTTATTTTTATTTTTAGTTTTGTAGTTAAAACTATGAGTTAATTTTCTTGATATCTGAAACTGATTTGCTTGCGATGCTGTGTAGACCGTTCTTGATCGTTTAGCTAGCGAGTGTTGGCATGCTGCTTTATCTTTGCTTTCACTAATATTTTTAAGCTGTTAGTTAATCCCTTCTTGGTGCAAGGTTTTCTGGTATGGGTCATAGCTTAGCTTTAGTGTAATTTAATTTTCTGGCTTATAAAATGAAACCAATTCATTTCAGAAAGGAATTGTTTTTGTTTGAATATTGGTTGTTGCTACCAAAAGATAAAAAGAAAAAGTATAAAGAAATGAAGGGGTTTCTGGTTTGGTTCTAAAATTGTTGTGTTCCTTGGAGGTGAGTGGTAGTTTCTTTAGCTTTGTCTTTATTTTACTGTGTGCAGGATTAGGTTAGAGTAGGCGCTCTTTCGTTGTTCTTATCTTTTATGATGATGCTAGCACGTGCTTTGTTGGTTGTTTGTGTGACGTGTAAAGTGCTTTTTGTTCCTGGTTTTTCCCTCATCTCATGGTATACTCGGAGAAACATATTTTTAACACGCCAAGTGAATGACTTAGTCTTGTATCTCCTGAGAGTGGCTATGTATTTTCCTCTATATTTGATTAATTGTGGGCATATTTTTTATTCATGTGTTTTGCATTTGTATTGCAGATTTTGGCTCCTCTTCCCATTGGGTTCGCAGTGTTCTTGGTCCACTTAGCCACCATCCCCATTACAGGAACTGGCATCAACCCAGCCAGGAGTCTTGGAGCTGCTATCATCTATAATAAAGACCATGCATGGGATGACCAAGTAAGTGGTATTTAACTTGATTGCAACCATGCATAATATTATATCTTCTATTTCTGTGCTGTAAGTAAATTTCATTTCCCTCTCTGCCTGCAGTGGATCTTCTGGGTTGGACCCTTCATTGGAGCTGCACTTGCTGCAGTGTACCACCAGATAGTGATCAGGGCTATTCCTTTCAAGGCCAGGGCTTAAGTTTCCGCTTCATCATATCTACTGCCCCTACTCGTTATTTTTATTTTCTTTGTTGTGTCTTCTTTCTTCGTCTATCCCTGCAGGATGTGTATTTTGTGTTAAGAGATGATAATTATGTGTGTAAATTATCTAGTAATGCTCGTGGACAGCTTTTGAATGGAGGATTCTTTCTTACTTCTTTCTCCTTTTATGCTCACCATCTTCTGCATATTAATTTAATTTGTTGAGAAACTTTCTTCTATCATCCTGCGTTGAAACTTGAGAGTAGACATAGATGGGCATTCCGTCTTCCATCTCTGGAGATCAACCACATAGATGCTTCCATTGCTTAGTCCGGTTCAAATTGAAATGAAGTTTCTCCTCATCTCATAATGTCATTAATGAAATTCTAACTTAAATGGAAAGGTATGATCGTAGTTTGGTTGATGGCAATGATGAAATCGTATTTAATGCTGCTGGGGGGTACTCTAACCGCTCTCAAAAATTTAAAAAATTATTCTCTTAGGTTGGTTGTGTTGATGGTATCATGAAAGTCATAAATCCAATCAGCTGGGCCACCCGCACTAAATGGCTATCGGCATCATCATCTTTCTTATTATAACGAGCAAGAAAATTAAAACCCCGATATTATTATTATAGCTCAGTGTCCCTACTCAAGTACATCTGTCTAACAAGGGCCAGTTATTCAGAGACTCTTCTTCAGTCTACACTCCCTACCAGGAAGTCTGGTTCTCCATTATATTTTCATGCAAGGCTACTTAACTTGGTCACCCTTCTCTTTGAAGGCTAACTTCCTTCAAAATTTCAGAACATA
>JANLJB010030770.1:0-31722 GCA_026212285.1 Bursera cuneata | reverse complement strand
TGTTAACTAACAGAATTTTTAACTGGAGGACTTAGGAAGAGATTTTTTCAAAACTTAAGGATGAGAGAAGAGAAAAAGGACAAACGTCCCATATAAGTGAAAAAATGAGAAAAGGTAGAGGTGGTCAATGATAATTACTCATTTTATTATCTTACTAATTAATTTTAGAAAAATCCTAAAACTAATCAAAGGACAGGAAAGTGAGGATGGCCCACAAATCCTGCCCATGGAGGCTGAACTGAACAAAGCCCAAAGAGGAGTGGCATTATTGTTAATTCTCCATACTTCCAGCCTCTTTTATAACACAAGACCTCAGTCAATCATGTCAGTGACAAGACAATGAATCACGTACTCTTAGCGCCATTTTTCCTGACACTCTCCTCTGCCTTCCCGCTGAGTAGCTTTAAAGAGTGAAGAGTTGAGCCTTCAGCTCAGGTTCTGCTTTCTCTTCACTTTCACATTCACATTCTCCCTCTTAGGGCTTCATCACCCGCTCTGAGTAAGTTCTCTTTTTTCTTTTCTCTTCTTCATCTCCTCACATTAATCTGCAAATTTCTTATTTTAAAATTTTTGTTTCTCTTGGCATGATGTTCAACACCGGGTTAGAGTAAGGTTACTTTTACCTAGCGCTTGATTTTGGATGAATATTTGAAGAATCTAAGCAAATGCTTGTAGTTATTATATATCTTCATTTTTGTTGCTTTGTGTTTTGTTCAGGTTTTAACTGGACTTGAATCATGAATTTTTTTTTTTCGAAATAATAATAATTTTAAGTTCTCTTCGAAAAGTGTTGTGTGAATGTGTGTAGTGTTCTGATTTGAGATTGATTGTCTGAGAAAGTGGTTGGGGTTTGGATACTGATGATCAGATTTTGTTAGAAGAAGGAAAATCATGTCCTCAGGAAAAGGAGCTTCTGATCGGCCTCAGCCGCGCTTGCGGCGTGGAATTCGATGGCAAGTAGAATTGTGGTGCCCGCTTCGCTTTCTGAGCTCGTAGCGGCTATCCGGGTCGCTGAAGAACTTGAACCCTCTAGCCGCAGAATGGCTTTTCTATGTAAGTTCTTTGCTATCGTGTTTTTGTGTACCAAACAGACAATATATATAGTTCACTATTAGAAGAAATTTCACTTGATTTTTTGTGTATGAAAATGGTCATCGAGGGCTTTGCATGTTTCTATGATCATGTTGTTTGAGCATCGCAGCAAAAACCTGAGTTACTAGAGCAAGTTGGATATTATTTCTCTTTAGGGAAATTTACACTAAATACCCATGAGGTTTGAGCTAACTACAATAGAGGATAAAGGATATTTCATTGATACCCTTTGCTTTGGTTAACTGACACTTGGATGTAGAGATTTCTGAATAACACGTTGATCCCTGTCTTTTAACGGAAAGTAACATTAGAACCTCTAAAACTAACATCAACATCTTTCTTGGGGATTTAAGAGGCCTCTTGTTGGGAGTATTGCTCCTGGGTTCAAGTCATCCCTCTGAATTGATACTTTGCGCCTTGCTGTGTTAATGGATCAAACACGACCCCAACACCTAAAACAAAATGCATTCAGCAGATGCATGACAACTAGGGAATTCAATACAGAAGTTTGGCTTAATACCATGTTTAATAACTTCATGTAAAAAGTTTAAACTAGTCGAAGAATGCCACAATAGTTCTTAAACTCTAGCATATACTTGCTTGTATTGGTCAGTACACCTTTGTGCCTGCAATAATTGGTTTAGGCAGCAGTTGTCAGTTTGTGAGAATGATTGGAGGTGTAGAAGAATGTGTCTATCAGTTGTGTTCGCTAACACCAAGTATTGTTGAAGTAGATTTGTGGGTGAATATCATTTCTATTATTGTGTTATTAATTGAGTTCTTTCCAATATTATATTCAAGTTCGAGTTAATGCATTGTTCTTCTGGAAGTTTAGTACTGAGCATTCTTAAGTTCAGTTTGATCAACACTTAAATACGTCAAATAAGAAAACTTGGAACCATACCATGCATGGTCATATTTTGTTTTTGAGTAATTTGTGCTAACTAGAAGATAATTATAATTGTTATTATCTTGGCATAACTTCTGCCATCAATAATTTGCGTTTCACTAAAATATAAATGGTTCATTATTTCATTAAAAGATCATATAGTTGTGTTGCATTATGATGTAATTAAATAAGTCAGAAAATTCTTCTAAATTGCCATGAGATATTGAATGTTATTGGTATATATTCTCTTAGAAAAATAATGTGCTTTGACTTTTAAGGCGTCCTATGCAAGAAATCAAATATGTTTTTTAAAATGCGGTTTACTCTTAGGCAAAAGCTTATTAGTAACTACAGCTCTAACTTTGTGATTCTTGTAATTTATATATTATTGCCTTCGGGATGGGACTAATGGTGTTTGAGTCTCTTCGACTAAGATGTTATCTTTGAATTTTGAAACCTCTTTCTCTTAATTATGATGCATAATATGGTAAAAAAGGCCCTTTTTTTGATTGACCTGAAGGGCCCATTATCTATTTACACGGGAGGGTGGTGTTTTAGTACCTTAATGCTTTTCTTGCCATAATTGTCAGTTTAAGCTTTAGGATGAACTGTTTCTCCATAATGAACACTTCTTGGCTATACCCTTACTCGAATGCAGTTTTATTTAAATGAGTTATACATCTCATTGTAAAGTTGTTTTCTTTTGAAGTTTAAACTTGTTTGTGATTGCAACTTTTATTTTCCTCTCATTTTGGCATGTGTTCTCATAATAACATTTGTTTCTCTTTGATTCCCATTGTGTTCTAGTTCCTATTAATATTTTATTTCTAATGTTGCTATTCATATCTTGTGGGTGTGAATGTAGGCCGTTTTCATGCCCTTGACAAAGCTCATGAATTGGATCCCACTTCTGGTGGACAAGGTGTTTGTCAATTTAAAACAGTCCTCATGCAACATCTTGATAGGGTGAGCTTTATCATTTTCTTTATTCAGCATTTGAAGAACCTAGTAAGTGTATCATTCTAAGAACAAAAAATAATATTCTGAATGGGGTGCCAAACCACCTCTCTTTTTCGTATTTGTCTCTCATGGACGATCATACATCTTTGTATTATTTTAGAACTGGTATATCTGTTAACTGTTCATGTGGTTATATTTGAAATTTGAATAGGTTGAGACTTGCCACTAAAATGAAATAAACAAAGAAAAGGAAAAATTCTTGTTTGCTTCATCAGTGGAGGTCCTTGTATATGTGTATTTGATGTTATTTTCAACTACCAAAGAGCAAAATTATAAAACATAGTGTGCTTTTGATAAGAATATCATTTATTTTGTTACCAAATTCTTATAGATATTCAGTGAGTGAAAACTACTGGTTATAGAATCAGCGACTATGGACTTAAACAGGCCAATTATATGTAAGGAGACACATTGCTAAGTTTGACTATTTTAGGTGCTTCCAAAGGAGATATGGTGCGGAATCCGTGTGGTAAGCAAGTTCTGATTTGGGTTAATCTGATTAAAACTAAAGTGATTAGCCTCTTTTTATTATTTTTATTTTTATTTTTTTTGAGAGTAAACAAAGAAACTTCTATTTGAGAAGAAAATAGTGGATACAAAAGTGAAAAAGCTGTGCACAAAGAGATCCAACTAATGGATCATAAAAATGTCAAAAGAAGAGTTATGATTTGAAAAAAGTGATGCACATGAATTGAAGAGCTTTTATATAAACATTATTACAAAAATTAAGATCCATTGCAAAATGCTAGTTATAAAGCTGGTAAGGGAGTTTAGTCGCTAATATAATATTCTTCATCATATATCCTGGAAATGCTATTCTTCTTGTATTATACAGCCAAATTTATTTTGTTTATATCCAATTCATAGATTACCAAGGCATGTAATATTGCTAATGTTCTCTTTGAGGTTTTAGAGTAGTTTTATACGTTAAAAATTATTTGAAGTCGATGGTGGGGTGAAATCATGGCCTGACAGTTAGGAACTTAAAAGTGCTTTTTGACTAGTAGCAGAAACCATGATAACTTAAAAGTGTTTATATGCACTAAATTGATTGATGAAACCATGATTATGATTTATACAGTATATTCAAACTCTACAAAAGTTGCGGAAGCTACAGACTTGTAGCGTTTCAAATGTTCCTCCTCTTGATCCTAATTGTGCAAATCAGGCTCACATTGTCTATCCTGAGGTTTGTTTCCAACTTTTACCTTGTTTGGTACTTATCTTTTACCTTCCTCTTGTTTTCACCAAATACCCTGTCAGTTACTCTCTCTATCTCCATGAGGTTACAACATTCTATTCTTATCAGAGTATAGGAAAGTTGATTGTCTAAATAGAATGCAGTCTTTTTTGTTATATATTATTTATTTTTAGACTTCCATTAATATTCAAAATTCTATTTAATTTGTATCCGAGTTAGAACACAAAAACATCCAACTGAAGGATCTTTTTGCATCTTCTCTTTCTTTAAATGAAAGTCTCTTTGTTTCTTTATGTATGTCTGTATGTATGTAGCTCAGGACATAAGTTTACTTAATAGACTACAATATTGATAATGGTAATGTTTTGTTAAAAATATGATTTAATATTCAATATGTTACCTGTTAGTATTTAATATTTATATGTCTAAAATATTGTATCAGTAGCCTCTTATTCAATACATGTTTGGTTGTCTATATCTTTTTCTATTTTAAGAGTTTCAATCTGATGCTCATAATTTTGCAGAATGAACTTCCAAAAACGATATTGGAAGGTAGCAGTGATAGGCAGGAAAGTGATGATACTGATGGCACTACAGGTAATCAGAGCTTGCCAAACTCTTAAAAATAAATGAAACTCTCCTAACCCCTCCACCTAACCATCCCAGGGACGGTACCTGGCCTACTTTTTCCTACTCTTTGATTATCAAAGAGAGGGAAAGAGATAACTTGATTAGAACGACATGAACTTAAATAGTATCTGAATACTTACGTTTGTGATGATATAACATGTATGTATAGTAAGTCTTTCTGAGGGGTGTGAGGTGACTGAGCCTGAAAGGAGTTTCTAATGCTATGGTTACCATGATAACTATGTCTATGTGTGCACTAACTTGTGATCGTTTCGTGCTGTGGAAAGCAAAAGCTCCAATCCCAAATGAACTTAAATTTGGGTTAAGGTGACGTTTGTTTACCTTTTTATTTGAAATCTAAGTAGTTCTGAATTTGGTTGTCATTCAATTCATTTGAAATTGGATGACAATGAAAAGCTACTGATGTATTTGTTTATAAATTTTATGCTTTTGTTTTAAAAATGATAAGAATACGTCGTAGATATTGAACTTCCAAAAAATGACATTTTTCGGAAAGATAAAATAATAAACCCTTAAATGATTTGATGTAGAATTCAATTTTCAATTCAATCAAAAATGTTTCAAGAAAAAAGAAGAGAAAAATGTGCTAAATGAAGAAAAGGTTTTCCCTGCCATGATAGAGATTGTTTGGCAAAGCAAGCATATGGAAAATTCATATCTTCTGCCTCTCATGTCAATGAAATGAAGAGCAGAATTTTGCCATAACACCTCAGGTCAAATTCTAGTTTCATTCGCTCTGGTAAAGAGACGGGCCATGAGAACAAGACTTTGAGAGACGTATAAATTCGATGACATCATTCCATTAATTTTTGTCAAAATATTATAATATTATTTTAGATGTAATAAAACAATTGATGTCAGTGTCACAACTTCTCAAATTTAGGATGTTTGGTACACGAGTCCATTGCCGTTCAGTTCCACCTGATTAGATTTTGATATATCTAAATTGTTTCAGTGAATAAAAATTTATCCAAATTTTTTAAATATTGAAAAATCAAGAACAAAGAATTAATATCTTCTGAATCATTTGCCCCAATAAAGCAAGTAAAGGAGAAGAGAAAGCCAATAGATTTAGGCCACGTCACTGGAAGGTGAGCCCCCATGTGCCTGTCATTCACCATCGTGGGCTCCAGCCGAGAAAAAGCATTTTCGGACAAAACAAGCCGACAAGCATCTCCTATGGGGGCCCAATCTAGTGTAATTTAAAAGTCATAATTACCCCTGCTGTATGACCAAATGCCTACTGTACCCACCAAGGCTGAAAGGGAGAGGACACCGTCTTTTAACAAATTTACCATATTAACCTCAATACTTTCGGTTGGTGGTGGAGGATTCAGACAATTTGGTGGGGGTAGAATTGTTTTATCGGGGTCATCTGAAACAGCTACTTTTTCTCGCCAATAACGTAGCTTTGTATCTTTAAGAATCTCCTTTTTTCACCTTTTTTGAAATTCGAATCCACTCTGGCCAAAATGCCAACGGCTTTGGTAAATTTTTTACATGTCAGTCCCTGCAGTCCACTGGTAGAACTTGGCAGCAATTTAGACATTATTACCCTCAAGTGTCACAGGTATTTACCATTTTTAATTGTGATCCTACCCTAAACTAATTTAAAATTTAAATTTAAATTTTGGATAATTTACAAAAATAACTAAATGTAAAGAGAATACTTTAAATTTAATAAATTATTATTATTTAACTAATTGATTAGTGTTTGCCCCTTAATTATTATGGGTTGACGAGATTCACCTATTAATTATTATCTATTAATTATTATGAATTGACAAACATATATTTATCAACATCTTTTAACCTGTCAAAAGTATATTTAATATTTTTTTCATCTCATTTTAGTTATATAATTAAAAAAATTAATAAGTCGGTTAACATAAATAACCCAACTCCAAAATGTTAGAAAAAATAATAAAATTCTATATCGATGAGACTTTAATAACTCTGAACAAATTTTAAACTATATATATTGAATTACAAATTGTTGAGGTTATGTTTAACTATAGTAAAAATAATACTCTACATACAACTAAATTCATATAACCTTAGATAATATAATATAATTGAATGATTAAAAAATAGAATAAATAATTTAATATCTAGATGTCCAATAAGATTATATCAAAATAAATATACTTAGTTATGTGAAACAATTTTGAAAAATTATTAAAATTAAATAAATTACTTAAAAAATAATTACTCGATTAAATATTTAGATATCATTATCATATCCGATATATATATTTTTGTTATCAATTTTCTAAGGTTTGACAACTCAAGAGCTCAAAAAACTTATCGAGTTGTCAAACACTAGACATGGATAAAAATAGATATATCTAATCCATCAAAGTCATGTCATCTACATTTATTGAAAACATGATCATTTTCCAAATAGGTTATCAAATGTGAGCTACTCTTAGAATTCATTTTATTATATATAGATTGGATAATTGTAAGCTTAAAATTTTTCCTATAATAAAGAATATTATTTTAATGTGAAACTGGCAGGATATCAAAGTAAAACCACTATAATTTGGCGAAAATTCGAAAGCGATTGTTAATGTGAGATTCTTTTGAACTCATCGTATTGCCTAATGAAGACAAAAGACATGGCATTCTCGTTAATATCCTAAACATTGAGCCTCTTTTATAGCAAAAGACACCAGTCAATTTTTTCACAGCAAGTCACGAAGTCATAAATATTGGGAAATTATTCTATTAAGTATTTCTTACTCTCCATCTTCTTCACGCTCTTTACTTTACTAGCTTAGTTGCTAAGTAGCTTAAACCTTCAGCTCACTTTCTCTCTCTCTCTCTCTCTCTCTCTCTCTCTCTCTCTCTCTCTTAGGGTTTCGTCAGTCTCTCTGAGTAAGTATCTCTCTCACATGTCTCTTTGCATTAATCTTCATTTTTTTTTTTAATTTTTGTTATTATTTTGTGAAAATGTTTGTTTCTCTGTTTGGCTTGTTGCAGATGTCAGATTTGGTAACTTAGCTCTTGCTCTTCGTCACCTGGTAATAAGGACGTTATCACATTGTTATCTGGTTGCTTTTTTGCTTCGTTTGGATTTTACTTGGCGTTGATTTTGTATGAAAATATGAAAAATCTCAGTAAATGCTGGTTTTTATCTTCATTTTTGTTGCCTTATGTTGCTTTCCAGGTTTAACTGGGCTTGTATCATGATTTTTTTTAATGGTTTCTGAGGGCTTATTAAGTGATTTAAAGTTATTTTTGCGTGTTGTATGTGTTTGTTTTGATTTGAGATGAAATTTTGTAGGGAAGTGGTGGGTGTTTGGGTTCTGAGATTTTGATAGGAGGAGCAAAATCATGTCGTCGAGAGCAGGAGGGTCCGATCAGCCGCAGCCGCATAGGCGGCTTATTCGGACGCAGACTGCTGGGAATCTTGGAGAGTCGATGTTTGATAGTGAGGTGGTGCCCTCTTCGCTTGTGGATATTGCACCGATTCTCCGTGTGGCTAATGAAGTTGAATCCACCAACCCAAGAGTTGCTTATCTATGTAAGTTCTTGTTATGGTTGTTTTGTACCTAAACGGACCATAATATACTACTAAAGAGATTTCATTGAATTTTGTAAATTTTCATTGTGTCTTATATTATTATTTTCTTTTGATAATTTCTTTATTGCATGCTTCTATACAAATCATGTTTGTCTTGAGCTTCTCTGCATGTACTTGCTTTCAAGTAACCCTTAATTTTAAAGCTTAAGCTAGGAGCTATTATAGTGTAATGTCGTCCAAACGCTTACTCAAGCGAGGTGGACCAAACTCAACTCCTACACAAATGAACAAATATGAAGATGTTAAATACATATGCCAATAGATGACAACTAGGGAATCCAAAGGTAAGACCTTTGCTTAATACAACAATGAGTAGCAACTGTATATAAAAGAATAAAAAATTACATAAGAGCCTCAGAATAGCGCTTAAACTCGAGCATGCACTTGCTTGTTTGTGTGGGTAGATCTCTGTGCCTACACTAAATGGTTTGAATAGTTGTGAATTTGTGAGAGTGACAGGAGGCTTACTGGCACCCAGCATTGGTTGAAATGGATTTTTTGGTGAATATCATTCCTATTCTTGTGCTATTGGTTTGTGTTCATTCCATTATTAAATTCAAGTTTGAATTAATGCACTATTCTTCTGGAAGTATTTAGTGCCGAGCATTCTTTAAGCTCAGTTTGATCAACACTTTCAATATGTCAAAACAAGAGAATTATTATTGTTGTTTTTTGTGCTAGAAGATAATTGTCATTGTTATTCCTTCCATGGATAAGCATAATTTCTACTACTAATCGTACACATTTCGCTGCATTTGTTTCACTGCATTTCTTAGAAAAATATAAAAAAAAAGTGATTATTTCATCAAAAAGATCATATGGTTGTGTTATGTAATTTAACATTTTAGAAAACATTTTCTTAGTTGCCATGAGGCATTAGATGTTATTGGTATACGTCACATCGTTGGAAAAAGATGAATCTTAAGGCTGCCTAAATCTGGGAAATCAAAGAAATTTTAGAATGTGGATTATTCTTTATATAACTTTTTATTAGAAGCAATTGCAACATACAAATGCACATAGACGAACATAAATTTTGGTTATCATAACATTTAAAACTAATGAACGTTGGTTTCTTAAACATAAGCTCCCACGGTAAAAATGGGCCCATTTCTGAATTCAGCTAACAAGCCTATTAACTATATCTTGCTTTACATGTGAGGTGGTGTGTTAGTACTTGAATATAATTGTTACAGTTTACCTATCATTTTAAGTTCTGGGATTAGTTTTTACTCACAACTACTATTGTCTTGGGCATAACCTTCTTGAAATCTTTTTTTTTTATTTTTTAAATGAATTATTCATCTCACAGGAAAGTTGGTTTTCGGTTTAGTTGTTTAAAAGTAATGATTGGTGATGGTGTCCCGCTTTATTTGTCTTGGGTTACACTATTGTCTTGGGCATAATCTTACTTGAATATTTTTTATTATTATTTTTTTAATGAATCATTCATCTCACAGTAAAGTTGGTTTTGGGTTATAGTTGTTTAGAAGTAATGATTGGTGATGGTGCACTGCTATATTTGTTTCTTCTTCCAAGTGAGCATTTAGACATATTATGCATTTTTACCTTCATATTTGCTCATAGCCTCTTTCTTTTCCCCACTGCCATGTGATTTCGTGAGATCATTATTTCTCTTTGATTCTCATTGTTGGTTTAGTTCTTGTCCTTGTTTGTGAATTATTGCTGCATGGTTCCTTTTTGGTATTTGCATTTCTAATATTGAATTCTTTTATGGCTCTGAGTGTAGGTCGTTTTTATGCATTTGAGAAAGCTCATAGGTTGGATCCCACATCTAGTGGAAGAGGTGTTCGCCAGTTTAAAACAGCCCTCCTTCAACGTCTTGAAAAGGTGAGCATTATCATTTCCTGTATTAATTTGAAGAACAAAGTATGTGTGTCATTTTAAGAACAAACTTAATCAGAATGGGGCTCTGCCAATCCATCTTTCTCTTTATCTAATTTGCTTTTTGCATGGGTGATAACACGTCTTTGTTTTGTTTGAACTGACATCTTTGTCAATTTCATGTGGCTATACTTATATTTGTCTTATTTTTGAGAATTGGAAGAAGTTGAGATGTGCCAGTAACGTAAAATAACCTATAAAAGGAACTTTGTTTATCTCATTTGTGGTGAAGTCTTGGACTATGTGTTTTTATGGTATGATTTGAACTGCCAAAGAGAAATCATAGAACTTATTGTGCGCAAGAATGTCATTTATTTCATTAATTCTTATAGATATTCATAGTGTCCAAATTGGTTATAGAAAAAGTGGTTGATGGATTTAAACATGCCAATAATTTGTAAGGAGTGTTTGACAAATTTTTTAGTTGAAGTGTTGGAGGTGTGTACGAAGTAGGTATTATGTGGAATTTGTATGGTAATTTTTGGAGTTTAAATATTATTATTGGATTTTAACCTATTAATTTAAGCTTTTGAGTCAAGTTGTAACTGAACTAGGTGGTATCAAAGCCAAGTTGAACAAGAGGTCTTGTATTCAAATTTCTTCATTGTCTCAGTTGAATAAGAATGATAAGTTCTGTTTGCATTCAAATCCCTTCATTGTGTTAATTAAATAATTGTAATAAATTGTGTTCAGTCCACTTGCACATGCACCTGAGGGGGTATTTTAGAGCTTAAATACTATTCTTGGGCCCTTACCTGTTGAAAATTTAATGGGCAAATCAACCCTAGAGGGGTGGTGAATAGAGTTGTTTAAGAACTATATGTTTTACTTACCAAGTTTGTGCTTCTACCGAGTTTAATAGTGTAAATGTGTAAAATCAGTGTATAAACAACAAATGGAATAAAATAATAGAGACAAAGAGACCAAACACAAAATGTTTATTGAAGTCCTGGTTCTATCCTGCCCTACATTCATGCCTCATAATTGCTCGCTTGAAGATTCTACTATCATTGGTTTTTACACCCAAATCTTTGTTAGTCAGCCCTATAAAATGAGGAATCATAAAATGATTATAAAGCTTGTAAAAGTTATAAAATTATGAAAAAAGTGTCTTTATAGAAAAATCTAAAATATAGCTATTAGACAAAGAAAACTGGAATTTCGTTGTGTAAAATCACAATTTTGCTTTTGTTGTGGCAAAAAAGTTCCAAAATTGACTGTTGACACCTGTTAAATTTTGAGAACAAAAGCTGCAAATTCAACAAAATTGGACTTTCATTGTCCGGGGAAAATAGGATTCTATTTTTCATGGAAAATGAAACTTTTGCTTTTGAGAGACACTTTTGTTTGGAGAAGGCATGTAGCCTCAGAAGGCAAAACAAAGATTGTTGTTTTGTGGAACTATGCTATTATGGCTTTATTTTGGGTTGTGTGGCTAGAAAGAAACAAGAGATTTTGAAGACTTTTGTGGCGAAGAGGCTTCTTTTTTGTGGGATAAAGTGAAGTTTTGGGCTTCACTTTCGGTGCCTATTTCCTCTAGATCATTGTGGAGAAGAGGCTTCATTTATCATTGCTTTTTCCATTTCTATATTTTTCTCTTCTTGTTGTTAGTTCTTTGGTTCCTTCACTGATTTGAACTTTTTTTTTTCCTTTTTTTAGGAGAATAATCCAACATTAATGGAAAGAGGGAAAAAAAGTGATGCTCGTGAAATGCAGAGCTTTTATCAGCATTATTATAAAAAATATATCCAAGCATTGCAAAATGCTGCTGATAAAGCTGATCGGTGAGTTCAATGGCTAATAAAATGTTCTTTTGGTCATATTTGATAAGATTCTTTTTCATCACATGAACTATATGCGCCATTCTTCTTGCTGCGTTAATATGATTTTTCATTTATATCCAGCGCACAGCTTACCAAGGCGTATCAAACTGCCAATGTTCTGTTTGAGGTTTTAAAGGCTGTTAATTTGACAGAATCTATGGATATGGATCGTGAGGTGAAGCCATTAGACGTGAACTTACAATCAGGATTTTAAAAAGTGCCTTTTGAGTACTAGCTGATATTCCACTAAATTGGCTGATGGATTTATGATTCTTATTTATACAGACTTTGGAAACTCAAGAAAAAGTTGCAGAAATGACACAGATATTTGTCCCTTACAATATCCTTCCTCTGGATCCTGATAGTGCAACTCAGGCCATCATGAGATATCCTGAGGTTTGTTTCCAACTTGTTTACCTTGTCCAGTACTTCCCTTTAACCTTCCTCTTGTTTCCCAAATACAATTGTTGTAAATCATAATTTAATCTTCAGATTCAAGCAGCTGTTCAAGCCCTCCGTAACACCAGGGGTCTTCCATGGCCCAAAGACCACAATAAAAAGAAAGATGAAGACATTCTAGATTGGCTCCAGGAGATGTTTGGGTTCCAGGTCAATAAATGATATAGAATTCTCTTTTTTCAATGAATTTGGTCTTTGCCAAATTGTTTGGAGTTTTCTGATTAAATGTGACCAATAGCCGGCCTATTTGTTTTCTTGACCCATGCTCATTGATTTTTTTCATAATTATACAGAAGGCTAGTGTGGCAAATCAGAGAGAACATCTGATCTTATTACTTGCAAATGTGCACATACGACAGTTTCCAAAGCCTGATCAACAGCAACCCAAGGTTTTTCCGTTACCCGGATACTTATTCTTTGGGGATACAATTAATCTTTTTTTAATTTTTTCTTTGACAGTCCACGACGAAACAGTTGACGGCTGTTAGCAGTAGTGTTCTCTTCTTCTTGACTATATATGATATCTAGTTTCTAGTTCCAATTAGATTTTTTTTTTTTTTCAGAATTTTGGATGTGAGTATTCATGGTTGTTTAAGGGTAGTTTTTAACAAAATTATTTATTCTTTATTCATCTTTGTTTGATATGTTTCTTCATTTTATTTTTTAGTTGGATGATCGGGCACTGACAGAGGTGATGAAGAAACTTTTCAAGAACTACAAAAAGTGGTGCAAGTACTTGGATCGGAAAAGTAGTCTTTGGTACGTCTGCTTAAACAGTTACTGAATTCTGTTAAGTTGGCTTCATAGTGACATTATTTTTCATCTTCTACCTTGTTATCATTTTGAGATAAAAAGAAGTCACAAATAAGTTAGTTATAACTTGTTTAGGTCTTGCACATGGTAATAAGAACTTGAATAAGATATAATTTTCAAAACCCAATTGGACTTTGGCATGGAGTTGAATGTAAAACTTCATTTATCCATATTTTTCGTTGTAATCATTGGCTTAAATTCTGCAGGTTACCAACCATACAGCAAGAAGTGCAGCAGCGCAAATTACTGTACATGGGTCTCTATCTTCTAATATGGGGGGAAGCTGCAAATTTGAGATTCATGCCAGAATGCCTTTGCTATATTTATCATCATGTATGTTTTCAGATTGTCTCATCTTTTATACTCTACCTTCTTCCACAAATTGGCAATATTCAAACAGTGTTAGAACCAGCTTTAACAGAAATTTGTATATTGACATGGTTGCAATAACTTTTATGTTTTATTTGGTATACAATCATCATCGCCATAAAATCATATTATTATATGGAACTGAAAAAAGCTATTATAAATTAAAGGATTTAGAAAGCAGTGATCATGTTGTCAATTCTTTGGGGTACAAGCTCCCAGTATGAATCTTGGGCATTATGAGCAGATAACTCATTTTCAATGCAGTTAATTCTGTTAGGAAAGTTCTAAAAGATGCTAGATGCAATGTTTAAACTTACGGAGAGTTAAATTTGCCTGAGTTGAAAATGTGGGTTTGTGACTAATGATGTTTTACTACTCTTTGACTGCTTAATTTGTCATCTTCAAATTAATGCTTTCACAAACATATTCTGCTGCAAGGAACGCTAAGTGCTTTTATGCCTTTTGCTTATTGTAGATGGCATTTGAATTGTATGGTATGCTTGCTGGAAATGTTAGTACTATGACCGGAGAGAATGTGAAGCCAGCCTATGGGGGTGAAGAAGAAGCTTTCTTGAGTAAAGTTGTTACGCCTATCTATAATGTGATCGCAAGGGTATGCATGCCATAGTTTTATCTGAAATGGCAATAATTTTTTTGTTACATTTCCATTTTGGTTAGGTTTATTATAAGTCATTATCTATTTCCTTCTTTGCAATTAAATAAATACTATGATTGGGTTGCTTGACAGGAAGCTGAGTGTAGCCAACGGGGAAAATCTAAACATTCTCAATGGAGAAATTATGATGATTTAAATGAATACTTCTGGTATTAGACTTCCATTAGTTGCATTTAATATCTTCATTAGATAGACATACTTACTGAGATAAATTTACCGTCTGTGCTTTGATTACAGGTCAGTTGATTGTTTCCGGCTAGGTTGGCCAATGCGTGCAGATGCTGATTTCTTTTGTGCACCTATTGCACAGCTCCGTGAGAAAAATGGGGTAAGCAATAACTAGTAATTGCCATCTGTTATTGGTAGACAGCCCCTTAGCTGCTTAAGGAAGGAGGATAGTTTGTATCTTGGTGTTGTCCTAAAACATTAGGGATTCTTGTACAATGAAGCTACTATGGCATGTATAGACTATGTGTGATGGGTAGTTTTCAGCTAGCTTCTTTATTATTGTCATTTTTTCTTTTTAATTCGTTATTGCTGAGTGATCCTTCTGATTGCGATTTTCAATTGTTCATGCAGCTTGCATTAGTAGTACAGAAAATGAGAGTTGTATCTTTCATGTTCTGTTTCCTAATTGCTTTGTTGTTGCTTCAGTAGTTCCAAGAAAGATGGTGGATCCAATGCATTGTTGGAAAACATGTCTTCCATGTTTATTTTCTGTGCTTTTAGCCTTTTGGGGGCTAATTATTTATTAAGGTTAGATAGGATTTGTCTCAAAGTAATGCTATTTGCAGATATTTGGTTTGTCACATGTCACCAATTTTTGTGAGTCAAACTTAAGTTGCATGTTACTTCTGTCAAGAATAGATATTTAAGTCGCAATAGTTTCGAAGACATCACTTTTGGTTGTGTCCACACCTGACAAAGGAGTCTTGGGGGTTGAGGAAATTGTGTCAGAAGACATGTAACAAAAGAATAATAGAACAAATTTATCCAAACTAGTGAATACATCCACAAAACTAAAGTTTGTTCTTAGTTCAAACTCAATAACAACACAAGTGGTCTGTAATCATCACTAATTCTAGAATGGAAAACCATCGATGAAAAAATCCCCTACCGACTAATATGAATCAAACTTAATTAAAAATTTGATGCTGAGAGAGATTCATTTCTTATTGTTCACTGCATTTCAGTTTGTCATTGTCAAGTTTTGTCTTTTATTGTAAAAAAAAAAAATTGTCAATCTAAGTCAGTGTCTGTCTTATTGTTCACTGCAGAACATGCATATCTGAGTTGTCAAAGTCAGACATAACAGTTTTATCCCACAGTGCCCACATTCTAATGTCGAGTTCTAGAGCTCATTTCACAAGAGTCAAATTCAACTTGTCAACAGTGATAAGTTTGGGTTTTTTTTTTTTTTTTTTTTAATATTTTNCATTTCACAAGAGTCAAATTCAACTTGTCAACAGTGATAAGTTTGGGTTTTTTTTTTTTTTTTTTTTACTATGATCTGGTCATTTTCAGTGTATTTGTTAAGAGAGGGAGAAAAGGGGGGGACCCACAATGCCACATTCTTTGCTATTTCAGAATTACTCTCTTGTAGGGTGTCATCGCTCTCGATCAACTTCTGTATAACTATTTTGTTTTTCAATTGAACATGATATAGGGTCTGAGGGTGCCTATTTTCTTTTTGTGGGTGTGTTTTACTTGGTCATTAAATGCTATATGAAAGGTTGCATCTACTATTAAGCAATTATTAGAGGCTTAAATATTAAAATTAAGCCCACACCTACAAGCTTAAGTTTTTAGGAAAGTGGCAAACTTAACATGGTATCAGAGCCATATTGACCCAACGGTCTAGGTTCGAATCCCCTCCGTGTCATTTAATTAAAAAATAAAAAAATTATTGTTTGGTCCACTTGTAAGACCCGCTGAGGCATGTGAGGTTTCATCCGGTCCACGTTGCAAGTGCACGTGAGGGGGCGTATTATAGAGGCTTAAATATTAAAGTTATCCTAAAAGCTTAAGCTTGTTGGTGTGGACTTAAGTTTAATATTTAAACCTCTAATACGCCCTCTCACGTGACAAACTTAACAGCAATTCTTATCTTACATAATTGTGTGATATTAATTTGGCATGTTAGGATCAATGGCACTATTTATTTGATAAATTTTGAACCATCAGATCAGTGGGTTTGAATTTTGAATGGTTGAGATTAAATCTAATTTGTGTATGTTGTAGGTCGATCAATTATGCATCTTAGATTAGATCTCAACCACCGAAAGTTTATTGTTCCAATCATTTACAATTTGTGTCAAATCGTTCTAACCATTAATTTTTCATCTATAAAAGCCTTAGTTTATTATTGATTGTCATGTTATTCAGGATAACAGGCCAGCTACTAGGGATCGATGGATGGGGAAAGTTAATTTTGTGGAGATACGTTCATTCTGGCATATTTTTAGAAGCTTTGATCGGATGTGGAGTTTCTTCATTTTGTGCTTACAGGTACCTCTCCTTCCTTTCTTTGCCCTTTTGTCTTATTTTTTGTAGTTTTATTAATCATACAATCATTACTGATGGTGGTTGCTTAATGAAAGGTTATGATTATTGTTGCTTGGAATGGTTCCGGGCAACCAAGTTCAATATTTGATGGAGAAGTATTCAAGAAAGTATTAAGTGTCTTTATAACTGCCGCTATATTGAAGCTTGGACAAGGTACGTGTCGGTAGTAAATTCTTACTTCAATTTTGTTAAGTTATCTGAATTTCACCCCGATTCATTCTCTAAATAATTTTATTTTCAACCATTCTCTTTAAATTGTTAACATTGATCATAAACCAACGTAATTTGTTGCTCTATAAAGTTAGCATACTTGAGCTTGGGTGACAAAGAAAGTATTGATGGGAGATTTCTACTTGGGTGGCAAATTTTCTCACATCTATAGACTGTGCCGTAATAAAGATGCTTGTATCCATTCTTGTATGGTTTTCTCTGCAAGTTCTCTAAGTTGGAATTTGACTTTGATCTCAAAGGGGAATTTAAAGGAGAGGGAAATACAAGAATTCATAAGCTTATGGAGTTGGTGGGAAATGTGAGTATTGATGAAACTGGAAAGGATAGAAGATAATGGAAATTGGAGGCTTTGGATAATTACTCTTGATGAATCCTATTACATGTTTTTTCCAAAACCCCAACCCCCCTCCCTGAAGACTTTGAACCTCCTAAGATGATTTGGAATTCTAAAGTTCCAATTTCAGGTTACCATCTTCTGTGGGCAAAACGATTTGCTAGGTCCTTGAAATCTGAACCAAACTGCAAAATTGTTGAGTTAGTCCAGTTTGGTAGTTAAGCTTAAGCCCGGTAACCCTTTTTAATTAGCTTCTAAAAAGATTTTTTCATTATTAAAATTTTTATGGCTTAAAAAAAAAAAAAAACTTTTACTCTTGATAAATCCTATTACATGTTGTTTCCAAAACCCCAACCCTCCTCCCTGAAGACTTTGAACCTTATAAGATGATTTGGAAGTCTCAAGTTCCAATTTCAGGTTACCATGTTCTGTGGGCAAAACGATTTTCTAGGTCCTTGAAATCTGAGCCAAACTGCAAAATTGTTGAGTTAGTCCAGTTTGGTAGTTGAGCTTAAGCCCGGTAACCCTTTTCAATTAGCTTCTAAAAAGATTTTTTCTTTATTAAAATTTTTATGTCTTATACCCAAAAAAAAAAAAATTAGTGTCTAAAAAGACAGTTTGATCTCATGGTTTAACTAATTCCATGCTTGTATTGGAAGCCTTTTGCTTTAAGAAGAAGTGCTACCTCTTTATTTTACTGCATTTGTACTTAACAAGAGCTTGATGTGATAATTTCTTGTATGCTATATGCAGCTGTACTTGATGTAATTCTTAGTTGGAAAGCACAACGGAGTATGTCAATCCATGTTAAATTAAGATACATATTAAAAGTAATTTCGGCTGCCGTGTGGGTGATTGTGCTACCAGTCACTTATGCCTATACTTGGAAGCATCCTCCAGGGTTTGCTAAAACCATCAAAAGTTGGTTTGGCAATCGTGCAAATTCACCCTCCTTGTTTATTTTGGCTGTTGTGGTCTATTTGTCACCAAATATGCTAGCAGCTGTTTTGTTTCTTTTCCCATCCATTCGTCGATTCCTGGAGAGATCTAATTATAGGATTATAATGCTCCTGATGTGGTGGTCACAGGTTTGTAGATTTTCTTTCTAACTTCTACTGCTTCTATATGGTTATACTAGCATTTTGGTTTCAGATATAGATGCGGTTTGCATCTTATGCTTCATTTATATGTCTGTATGGCTTTCATCTTGCAGCCTCGGCTCTATGTCGGGAGGGGAATGCATGAAAGCACATTTTCTCTCTTCCAGTAAGAATTCAGTGTTCAAATGATGGATTGTGCTTGAATATGTCTGTTTGTAGTATTTGATGTCTGATTTTCTTTCATTTGAAATTTCAGGTATACATTATTTTGGGTTCTTCTCATAATAACAAAGTTGGCATTTAGTTACTATATTGAGGTTTGTTTTTCATTTATTGAAGGAACTCACTTTGCTTTATTCTGCTGGTAATAAACATATAAATATCAGCACAACATATGCACACAAAGAAAATATTAAGACCAAAGTGGAAAATGGTTAAGATAGTGATGCCGCTGTAATCCAAGGTGCCCCAAATTTATTTGCTCTTTGCATTTTGTTTATTTGATTTTTGTTGAAATTGCTGTAAATTATTTGAGTATTGTGCTTTTATATGCTGAGATTCAATTCTTTTTGTGGTTGTTCTAATAAGTCAGTTTCGCTTGCAGATAAAACCTTTGGTGGGTCCAACAAAAGAAATCAGGAGAGTTACGATAAATAATTTTCACTGGCATGAATTTTTTCCTCGTGGTAAGGAACATGAGGATGTGTCTTGTACTTGTTATCCTACTCATATAAAAGAGTAAAAGGGGATATTTATCATTTGCTTGTTTTTCTTGGCAGCAAAGAACAATATTGGTGTTGTGATTGCTCTATGGGCTCCAATCATTCTTGTATGGGCTATTCCTTTTATTTGTTAATCTATCAGTCTGATTCATTCCGCTGGTAGTGCAAGTTCTCATACACATGTATCTTCTAGGTATATTTTATGGATGCCCAGATTTGGTACGCCATATTCTCTACCTTATTTGGAGGCATTTATGGTGCATTTCGTCGCCTTGGAGAGGTTTGAGGAACTTAATCTACTTTCAGAAGTTCAGCATTCATGTTTTCTTACCATCTTCATTTTTTTTTTCGGCGTAATTAATTAACAGAAATTTCTTTGCTTAATCACACATGAAGCCTGTGGCGATGCTTGTTAGAATTCACTTCTTGTTTGTGTTGGATCAGAGCAATTAAATTTTCTTCTTATTTTCTCTTACACACTGGGCAAATATGGTTCTGTTTTTAACAATAGTGGAATCGAAGAAAAATTTCTTGCCGCTTCTAGAAACCTTTACATCAACATATAGGATTGTTTATCTGCTTGGTATCTTAGTTTGATTAGAGCAATTAAATTTTCTACTTATTTTCTTTTACACACTGGGCAAATATGGAACTTTTATTTCTGTTTTTAACGGTGGTGGAATCCAAGAAAAATTTCTTGCCACTTCTAGAAACCTTTACATCAACATATAAGATTGTTTATCTTCTTGATATCTTAGTTGCTCTAACATATTCTACTCATTCCAGATTCGAACATTAGGAATGCTAAGATCTCGTTTTCAGTCACTGCCTGGTGCTTTTAATGCCCGTTTAATTCCTGAGGAGACGAATGAAACAAAGAAGAAACGAGGTTTGAACATAAGGGCCACTTTCTCTCGCAGCTTCGCCGAGGTTTGAAGTTTTTAAAAATATTTTTGTAGTATTCATGTCTTCTAAATTTTGTGTAGATGTATCCTGAAATCCCTTGGATGTAAGTATATTTGTTCTTGCAGATTCCTTCAAATAAAGAGAAAGAGGCTGCAAGATTTGCTCAGTTGTGGAACAAAATAATCAGTAGTTTCAGGGAGGAAGATCTTATAAGTGATAGGTATGTGGTGTTCTCTAGAATATATTACCGACTATAATAGAACATGTCACTCTAAACTCTTTTCCTGCCCTGTTTGTGTCTGCATGGTGTTTCTGTTATAGCTTGCTGAGCTTGCTTTCTTTTCTGTTTTCAGGGAAATGAACCTTTTGCTTGTCCCATATTGGGCTGACCGTGATTTGGACCTTATTCAGTGGCCTCCATTTTTACTTGCTAGCAAGGTTTGCTTCAGCCAGCTTTATTGGAAAAATCTTATAACCTGCTAGTCAACATTATTAATAATGTTTTTACTTTGTAGATCCCTATAGCATTAGATATGGCCAAGGATAGTAATGGTAAGGATCGAGAGCTGAAAAAGAGAATTGAGACTGATCCTTACATGTCCTGTGCTGTAAAGGAATGCTATGCTTCATTTAGGAACATCATTAAGTTCTTGGTTCAAGGGAAACGTGAGACAGAGTAAGTTCTAATTTAAGATTGATGCTAGTTGAGTCTACCATTTCTAATTTCTTTGGTGTTTTCGTGATGGTATTCAGGGTTATAGATTTCATGTTTTCTGAAGTTGACAAACACATAGAAGAAGGAGATTTAATTCGTGAATACAAGATGAGTGCTCTTCCTAGCCTCTATGACCATTTCGTGAAACTGATCAAATATTTGGTAATTTAAAATATGTTATTGTATGGAATTTTTTAGGTGTAGTTGAAAATAGTGTGATGGTGATTCCTAAATCAATTGGTTTTGTTTTTGCAGTCTAAAAATGAAGAGGATGACAGGGATCAAGTGGTAATTATTTTCCAGGACATGTTGGAGGTGGTAACGCGAGATATAATGGAGGATCACATATCCAGGTTTGACATCTTGATTTGATTTCTTGTAAGCATGTTTATGCTGCAATCGCTTTTCAATGTATCTGTCCTTTTTTGAGTAGTTTGGTAGACTCAATCCATGGTGGATCTGGCCATGAAGGGATTCCTGTTGAAAATAAGTACCAGTTATTTGCATCTCATGGAGCTATCAAATTTCCAATAGCACCAGTAACGGAAGCTTGGAAAGAGAAGGTGTGGTCCATAATTTGTTATTATAGATATGGTATAATGCAGTTCTTTAGTGTACCTTTCATCTTTTATACCTCTTTTTATTTTCAGATTAAACGGCTTGATCTGTTGCTTACTACGAAGGAATCAGCTATGGATGTGCCATCCAACTTAGAAGCTAGGAGGCGTATTTCTTTCTTCTCAAATTCATTGTTTATGAGCATGCCTACTGCACCTAAAGTTCGCAACATGCTTTCTTTCTCGTAAGCTTCTTGCTTATTCATTTTTCCACAGCCTTTTGTTTTACATTCTAATCGGTGATACATCTCAGGAGTTTAATGAATCCAACTAAGCCTTTCTTTTTTGTTATGCAATAGATTTGAGGGCATTATTGCTATTGCTGTGTAACTATGTTGATTGTATTGCAATATAATTAGCTATTGCTGTGTACCGTCTTACCATTTAAGAATCTAGTTGCTGGAAGCTTGAATATATCTTGCAAACTCCTATGTATTAAAGTTTTCAAAGAGACAAATATACAGTGGGCTACTCATAGAACTTGTTCTGCATTACATCTGTTTTTTTTTCCTTGGAAAAAGGAAAAAGAGCTAAGACTCTCAACTCAGTGTGTGGATGTAGATAAAAGGATTTTGAAGATTTTTGAGCAAAAGATATCAGCGTTTTGTGGGATAGAATCGTAATACTAGCATCCCTATGGGCTTCAGTGTCAAAAAACTTTCAAGATAATTTTTTTTTTTTTTTTTAATTCATCATAACTGGATAGGGGGGGTTGCAGGGTTAACTATGTTATTTGGGGCTGTTCGGACTGTAGTAATCTCTTATTTGTTGGTTTTTTCATAGATACACAGATACTGTATTTCTTTGTAAAGTTTTGAGAGTTGGGTTCTGGTTCTTTGGAGTGGACATCTGGTCTACTATAGCATCACCTTCATAGTATTAATATACTCCTGTTTCCTATTAAAAAAAACAAAAAATAGAGAATTCAACTTCCCCACATTAATACCATAATTTATATAATGATTAGATCTTTACTAGTTACTTTAGTGCATTTCTGATTGACTTTTCTTGTAGTGTTTTAACTCCCTACTATACGGAGGAGGTTCTCTTCTCCTTGCGTGATTTGGAAGTTCCAAATGAAGACGGTGTTTCAATCCTCTTTTATTTGCAGAAGATTTTTCCAGGTTCATCCTTTTCTCCTATCAGTTCCTTATGAATGAACTCTTTTAACATGCTTTTTTTGTTGTCCTTGAAAATTTTATGACGTGTAATGCTAATTTGTTATTCATAATATATAGATGAATGGACCAACTTTCTTGAGCGAGTGAAATGCAGTAGTCAAGAAGAACTTAAAGAATCTGATGAATTAGAAGAAGAACTACGCCTCTGGGCATCATATAGGGGCCAAACTTTGACCAGAACTGGTATTTATCAGTTCTCCTTCTATGTGTTTGTGTTTATCATGTTACACCAGCTTATAATTCTCTGTGTGGTTTTACCTTGTGTTGCAATTGACTGGTACTTGTTACAAATTTCAGTTAGAGGTATGATGTACTATAGGAAAGCTTTGGAGCTTCAGGCTTTTCTTGATATGGCCAAACATGAAGGTAATTATTCTGTCTATTAGATTAGCAGTGTAATTTACTATTTTCTGGTCATTGCCTCTTCAGTAATGCTTGGTTTTGCAGGTTTGTTTACATAATACATTCTTTATTCATCTTAATTAACAAGCGGTTTGATTTTGTATAGAATTGTTTCTCCTTTTTTTATTTCTTTTTGGGACACATAAATGTTATCTCTTTTACAACCAATTGTATATTATTAGATAATTGATGCTTGCATTACTTTGTTCAATAGATTTGATGGAAGGCTATAAGGCAATAGAATTAAATAAGGATGATCAAAAGGGGGAACGGTCATTGTTAACCCAGTGTCAAGCGGTTGCTGATATGAAATTCACATACGTGGTTTCATGCCAACAATATGGCATTGACAAACGAGCTGGTGATCCGCGTGCACAAGACATTCTGAGGCTGATGACAAAGTATGTCTGCGTGATTGATTTCTTGTTGAATTAGTAATTTTGTACTTTTTACTGGTCGATATGCTTTGAACTGGCACGCATTCAATGGTTCTTGATAACGTGTTTGGGTTAACTCAATGAGTTCAACTGTTTTTTATATTTCGAATTGGCAGATACCCATCACTTCGTGTGGCATACATTGATGAGGTCGAAAAACCTAGTGAAGATAGATCAAAAAAGATAGACCAGAAGATATATTATTCCGCTTTAGTTAAGGCTGTACCAAAGTCAATTGATTCTCCAGAGCCAGCTCAAATTTTGGACCAGGTAAAGCCCAATCTAAAATGTCATTTGAATGTCGATCAGTATTTAACTTCTAATTGTGTACTTAATTTGTTAATGGGTTTTGTCAATTGTGAAATATTGTTCTGTGAATATGTTAAATCATCATGTATATCAATATCTAGAGATGCTGCTAACTGTTTATCTTGCTTGTTCAATGAAGTTGATCCTTACTTGACATACCAAAACAGATTATTTAATATATATTGTAATTTTTATTATTTTATATCTATTGTATTTTTTTAATGTTCGAGCAATAGTAAATCTTTTTTTAAAATGAACCCTTTTCTTGATGGATGCAACAAATTTTGGTTAGGCCCTGTCCTTTGTTCTGCATTGGTTGGCAACCTTGGGAGAAATCAGGTCCTTATTCTGGAAGCAATCAGGGGCAGAACCCTTTGATAATAAAATAGTTTTTCTTTGCTTCCGAAATAATGATGTCATATGGGTACTTCAATGACGTGTGAAATCTGTTGGACAAGGCACTTTAACGGTTATGGGTATGCGAATTTTGTATATTACTGCATGTAACTGCTGGGGGAAGAATAATTGAGACATACACATTCTGTGAAAAATAACATAGATGGCAAACTATTGTTGTATGTTAATTTTTTTTATTTGCATTTGAGCTTGATCCAGATTACTTTCTCAGACGTATCATGGGATGAACTGCTTGATATTATGCCTTAAGTTTCTTAAAGTTCTAATCTATATTGTTCTTTGTTTCTTTTTTGGTCAGTTTCTATTTTATTTATTTATTTTTTGGCCTCTATTTCATAGCATCAAATTTCAGCATTTCTATTTGATTGTCTTGTGTCTACAACAGGAAATTTATCGTATAAAACTGCCTGGGCCTGCTATTTTGGGTGAGGGAAAGCCAGAAAACCAAAACCATGCCATCATATTCACACGTGGAGAAGGATTGCAAACGATAGATATGAACCAGGTATGGTACTCATTACGTCTAACTAAATGTCATGACTACATCTATTGCATGGCATATTGTCAATTTGCTAAGGTTTTCATTTCTACAGGATAATTACATGGAAGAAGCCTTAAAAATGAGGAATTTGCTGCAAGAATTTCTTAAAAAGCATGATGGTGTGAGGCACCCTTCAATTCTTGGACTTAGAGAACATATATTTACGGGAAGGTCTGAGCCACTTTAATGTCAGTGAATTGTAATTCATAGTCTTATTTATGATAATATTTAATAGTTCTTTTACTATTTGTTGCAGTGTTTCTTCACTTGCATGGTTCATGTCAAATCAGGAGACTAGTTTTGTGACTATTGGTCAGAGACTACTAGCCAACCCTCTAAAGTAAGTAATATTGGATATTCCTTGCTTCAAATATTTTCTCAATTTATGTTTTTATTTCATGTTGCCAGAAAGTTGGGAAGGGTCAGTGCCCTAATGATGAACTCAAGAGGAAACTCTTGTTAATGTGATCACTTATTTTTCAACCTTGTTTAAAAGGGGCGAAAAGTTGGGAGAACTTAGTAAATTACATGAAAAATTGCTTGTTTTTTGTGCTTCTAAAATTGGAGCTGATATTATTTCTGACTGTTGAAAAACAGTAACAAATGTTAGAAACTAAGATCTGTAAGTCTATAGATATGACGTAGAAGGGGAGCTGAGTTTTGTTGCTGTTTCTGCAACTGAACTGCTTGCCTCACTGATTTACAAAATCTTTTAGTGATGGTTGTATGAGTATAAATATGTGGATTGGAATTTAACATTTTAAGTTACTCAGATAAACTTCCTTCCAAGAGCATGTTGTTAATGTTTTTCTATCCCAATTTTATTTATTTATTTATTTTTCAATCGTGCTTTTGGTTAAACTTTATTGAATGTAGCTGAACCGTGTTGCTGTTTCTGCATGTGGAATGCTTGCCCCACAGATCTGTAAATTTGCAATAATGATTTTATGAATATTGCCAAGTTACCACATGACTGAAAAGCTTAAGCTTTAGGTGATGGCTCAAAAACAATATTTAAGCTTTAACACGTCACCTCATGTGTTTTTGCACATGGACCAAACAGATTATTTATTTAATTAAAACAATCGAGGGATTTCAACACAAGACCACTGGTCAACTTGGCTTTAATACCATGCTAAGTTACTGGTTTACCCAAAAGCTTAAGCTTATAGTTAAGGGTTCAAAAATACTATTTAAGCTTTAAAAAATATATTATAACTTTGAATTTGATGTTGTATAAGTTACTGTGGTAGAGATTTTATTTCTTTGCGCTTCATCCTTTTGAATGAAAAAAAAGTTGAACTGCAACCACATTTGAAAATGTTTTGCATTTATATGGTCCCTTGTTTACTAAAAGAAAATCAGGATATGGAAGTATTAGCAAGCGTGGTCATACTTGCATAAATTGTTCTTTGTAGTTACCACTAGTAGGTAAAACTTAATGCAAGTATGCTTGGAAGTGGTTACGACAAAGCTTATGATAAAATCATTTGCCAGAAAGATCAAAATTTCAGAACAAGAATCATGGAAGTATATTCAGTTTCAGCATTTTAGAAGGGGAAAGAAAAGATAGCAGATAGATGGTTGTATTTTTAGCATTGAGTCTGATATTTTTTAATAAATTGGAAGTCACTGACAGACCAATCTCATTGACCAGTATAACAATATTGTAATCAGATGTTTCTGAGAATCTGTTGGCATTTCACTTTTCAATAAATATCTCCTTGTCATTTCCTTTCCCTATGTTTGGCTGGTCTAAACTATATCCCTTCTTTTGTTTATCTAGGGTACGTTTCCATTATGGTCATCCAGATGTGTTTGATCGTCTCTTTCACCTTACTAGAGGGGGTGTGAGCAAAGCATCCAAGGTTATCAATTTGAGTGAAGACATATTTGCTGGTATGCTGGTCTCTGAAATTTGTTTCTCTTGTTTGGTGGTTCTGGGTGATCTTGGATCCTACTGGTGACATTTGCAATTTGGTTGTAATTGCAGGCTTCAATTCTACCCTTCGTGAAGGCAATGTTACTCATCATGAATACATACAAGTTGGGAAAGGAAGGGATGTAGGCCTTAATCAGATTTCTATGTTTGAGGCCAAGATAGCTAATGGCAATGGGGAGCAAACACTGAGTCGAGATATATATCGGCTTGGACACCGGTTTGACTTCTTCCGAATGTTGTCCTGCTATTTCACCACTGTTGGATTCTACTTCAGCACTCTGGTACATTCCACAATTCTATTCATCCGTTTTCAAGTTTGAAGATATTTTGTAGCTTTCTGACAATTCAAATTGCTGTCTTTTTTTCTTTCTTTTTTGACAGATAACTGTGCTCACTGTGTATGTGTTCCTGTATGGTCGCCTCTATCTTGTTCTTAGCGGTCTTGAAGAAAAGTTGAGTACTCACCCAGCAATTCGAGACAATAAGCCTCTTCAAGTGGCTCTCGCTTCTCAATCTTTTGTTCAAATTGGTTTTTTGATGGCCTTGCCTATGTTGATGGAAATTGGCTTGGAAAGGGGTTTCCGAACTGCTCTAAGTGAATTTATTCTGATGCAATTACAATTGGCACCAGTCTTTTTCACATTCTCCCTTGGAACAAAGACTCACTATTACGGGAGAACATTACTTCATGGAGGTGCAAAATATAGGCCTACAGGTCGAGGATTTGTGGTCTTCCATGCCAAATTTGCTGATAATTACAGGCTTTATTCACGTAGCCACTTTGTCAAGGGTATTGAGATGATGATCTTGCTTGTCGTGTACCAAATCTTTGGTCAAGCTTATAGAGGTGCAGTTGCTTACATTTTGATCACGATTTCTATGTGGTTTATGGTGGGCACCTGGCTCTTTGCTCCATTCCTTTTCAATCCTTCTGGTTTTGAGTGGCAAAAGATTGTTGATGATTGGACTGATTGGAATAAGTGGATAAGTAATAGAGGGGGTATTGGCGTACCTCCAGAAAAGAGTTGGGAATCATGGTGGGAGGAAGAACAAGAGCATCTTCGTCATTCTGGAAAACGTGGGATCATAGCTGAGATATTGTTAGCTCTAAGATTCTTTATCTATCAGTATGGGCTTGTTTACCATTTGACAATTACAAAGCACACCAGAAGTTTTCTGGTATTTCTGAACTTCAAATAGTTGCCCTAACTTATGTTTTAGTTACATATTATTTTACAAATGCAAATACCATGATCAACATCTTTTTCTTTTATGTGATCACAGGTCTATGGCATATCATGGCTAGTGATCTTGCTCATATTGTTTGTGATGAAGGTGAGTAGCTAGATTCTTATATTATAAAAAGCACACCTCTAGCAACTGCTTCAATACAACATTTAATAGTTGTACTAATAGAATCTAACTTGGTGGGAATTGCTAGTATGCAATTTTGCTATTCAGATTCCTGTGGTTCAGTTGTCAGTAGGTCTGCCATCAGATCTCTTTTTTTTTTTTTTGGTTAATTTATTTTAATGCCTGATTGAGACGATAGACTATCATCTCTCTGACAAAGCAAATATTACAAGAAAAATAAACCAAGGGCAAACTATTTGTGCTGAAAAAATTGGAGGGATATAATTCTGTTGAATGATTTATTGTAAACTCATTCTCTGTGCAAACATTCATTTTAGAATGCCAATCACAGGCAACTTATGCAAATACTCTCTTTTTTGTATCTGCATTTCCTTAAGATATTTCATCATCAAATTTTTCTGTTTTAAGACATAATAAAACAGAATTCAATTATTAAGATAGACTTTGCAAGTAATTCCGAAGATGTTGCACTATCACATGTTCTATCAATTAAAATATGACTGATTTTTTTTTTCTTATAATTTTTTTTTTCTCCCTAGACTGTTTCTGTTGGACGAAGAAGGTTCAGTGCAAATTTCCAGCTCATGTTCCGACTAATCAAGGGGCTCATATTTTTAACTTTCGTGTCCATTCTAGTCACCTTGATCGCTCTTCCACATATGACAATACAAGATATCATTGTGTGTATTCTTGCTTTCATGCCCACCGGTTGGGGATTGTTATTGGTAAGTAATTTTTCTGAATCATTCTTTGTACTTGATATACCCGTTTGTTGGGTTTAACATCTTTGTTATATTCTGTGGCCCTTAAATTCCGTTCTGTGTCTTTCCCTTGGTTATCTTTTTGTATGGCCAGTGCTGAATGATGATGCCAACTCTCATTTTGCTTTCTTTTATCGTTTGCTTTTCCAGATTGCACAAGCTTTGAAGCCTCTTGTTCATCGAGCAGGGTTTTGGGGATCAATTCGGACACTCGCTCGTGGCTACGAGATCGTTATGGGTTTGCTCCTTTTCACTCCGGTTGCATTTCTAGCTTGGTTTCCATTCGTTTCAGAATTCCAGACTCGTATGCTCTTCAACCAAGCATTCAGCAGAGGTCTGCAGATTTCTCGTATTCTCGGTGGGCAGCGGAAGGATCGCTCGTCCCGGCACAAGGAGTAATATTAGAAATGGCAATTGCAATATTTATGCTAATTATTTCTCAATCACCCTGACATGTTTGTCTGGTTTGTTTGTAAAAATGTTGTTGGTATATGCTGTAGGCAGAATCATGTATAAGCCTGGGGCAGCAATTTTGGCAATTCAATTAACTTTAATTCCTGTTAGCTCCCCTAGCTGTCTTATTAAGTCACATTGCACGGAACATTTGGATTGCAATCCAATTATGATTAGTCATTTCTTTATCAATGTATTATTTTTTTCTTGTTTGTATAGAACTCAATTTTGAGACTGTTGCTAATGCGTCTTGTAGATAATTTATTATTTTCTAAGGCTCAAGGGGAACTTATTTTAATTTTTTATTAATATGTTATATGGTTTTTTTTCCTGAAGTAATTCATACCCTATATATAATGGGATATGGTAAATGTTTACTTGAATTTTGAAGATAAAATTAGAAGAAATAACCAATTTTATTGATCCTTTTGAAAAATAATAGGTTTTTTAATCTTTAAGATTTTTCTAATCAGGTTCACTTTCTTGTATGAAAGTACTCTTATCCTATCTAAACATATTAAAAAATTGGCTAGTAATGAGTAGACCAATTTTAGTGTTCAATGGGCAGGTCAATTTTTGTATGATGAGCCAACAGGTTGGGTGATTTGCACCTGTGACGGGCCAACGGACAGGTAATATGGTCAATTTTTGTTCGTGATATGGTAACACTTAGGCTAATTGTTGCTCGTGAAGGGCTAATGGTAGGCCAATTTTTACATGTGATGGCCAACGAGTAGGACAATTTCGGTTCATTATAGGCTTCAACAAGCTAATGGATTCTATGCTGGAGAATGAGATTTCAAACTCAATTCTATTGCAACTCATTTTATATATATATATATATTTTAAAAAAAAAAATCTATTAAAATAATTGATCTTACACAATTTTAATATGTTTTTAAAAGGGATAATATCAAATAGTATCCTTGTGTTTTGATCTAATCTCAAGTAGAAAGCAAGTTTACTATTTTCATCAACTAAACCCCTAAGGTTTGCTTTTTTTTAATCAACTGTTAATTTTAACACTAAAAAATACATATTTACCCCTACTTAAATATTTTTTCTTAATTTTAAAAAATGAAAATACGAAAAGAAGAAATTTATTTATTATAGGAGTATAATTTGTTTATTTTTTATTTATTCTTTTTTTTTTTTGCGTTAAAATTAAAGAAATAAATTTTAGTAGGGGTAAATATGTATTTTTTGGGGTTAAAATTAACAGTTGATTAAGAAAAACAAACATTAAGGGTTTAGTTGATGAAAATGGTAAACTTGTTATCTGCTTGAGATTAGGTTAAAATACAAAGGTACTATTTGATATTATCTCGTTTCTAAAATATTGTTTTTAAGCGTATTTATAATATAAGCCAACTTTAAAGAATGATAGTATAAGAGTATAAAAGATAATGAACTTATACCCTTCTGGTAAAATAAGAATAGCTCCTACATTCAAAGCCCTTTTCAATCATCAGCAAGAACTTCTTCCAGTTGCATATCATAAGGAATTTTAACAAACAGTGTTAAATATAGTATCACGCTTGTGGAACCTCGATATAAGCAAGATAACATAAAACAAGATGCAGAAGTAGTTTAGTAAAAACACATGAGATTGGTTAGAAAAATCATACAAAATGAGACATGTTATTTTTCAAAAGAAAACCCTAAAATTTTGTTATTTTCTTAAATTCTTAGATTTTTAAACTTAAAATTAGATTTAAATTTTTAATCATTAATTCTACGTATTCAATGGTTGAAATAACTAATGATTTGATATTATTAAATATAATTTTTTTACTTTTAAATCTTGACGATTTATTATGTGAGATAAATGATCATAAATTTGTATATGGTTTTAAGGAAAAAAAATTAAATCTAAGTTCTCAATCAATATATAATTCATGTATTATTAACATGTTCCAAAAGTTTACGTCATAAAGATGTGTCAATCATTTTATATTGAAAAAATTTAGATATCAATAATTTTTTTAGTTGTAGCATCTTTCAACAATATTTTTTAAAAGTAATGCTACGTGTATAAAATTTTATATATAAATGATGTGGTATCAAATTATGGATAAAGTGAATAATGAAATCTTGCATATAAAGTGATGTAACATCGAGTGATTGACAATGTGAATAAATCAATATTTTATTATTGATCACGCTCAAAATTAACCTTCGGCTAAGCGGTTGTTGTAGCGTAGCTTTAGGTATCGAATCCACAGGGA